>JANHFN010004355.1:35968-46466 GCA_032468175.1 Toxicocalamus goodenoughensis
GGGTCGTAGATACGCAACAGGGAGCCAGGTACGCAATAAACAAACCCAACTGCTTACCATGGCCCCATCTCACACACTTGAACTGGTAGAGTGACATGTGTTTCTATACAAATAAAATGTTATAGAGAAAGACATTTCCTTTTGACTCCAGGAATTATGACATTTTTTTTTATACAGATAGACTAGATTATGTCCAATAATTTACAATAACAGAAAAGTATGTATCATTATATCATGAAATAATAGTGTTTCCTGCTGTTAAATTGTTCTTCGTGTTAAATAATTTCTTAATAGTTAAATAGAATTTGATTGGTTGCAATTTAAGTCTATTTTCCCATGATTTGATTTTAGACATGTTGAAAAATAGGTCATATCTTGACCAACCTTATAGTAACATATTTGAAAAATTTTGTTGCATCAAGGCTAAACATATTAAATTCCTTTAATCTCATAATAAAATGTTGCTCAAGATGGCAAGTATAACAAACATCAGATGGAGGAGAATAATTATTTCCCATTACCCAGAAACTATAACTCCATTATTGCAATTTAGCAATAGCAATACACTTACACTTATATACCGCTTCATAGTGCCTTATAGCCCTAAGTGGTTCACAAAGTCATCATATTGTCCCCAACAAGATGGAAGGTTGAGTCAACCTTGAACCGATCTGGTACTCTAACTACTGCATTGTAACGACTGCACCACCACAGCCTTCTGCAGTTAAATATTTATTGTAGTATTTTTTTTCACAAGTATTATTAAGAAACCAAGAATCCTTCATGAACATATTCCAGGATAATGTTGCAAAATCCAATCTGGGTCAGCGACTGAGACCAGAGGTTTGGGCTTGGGCTTGACAGCACAAGGAAAAAAGTCCAAAAGCTCAGTAGAATAAACCTCTTGTACTGGTTACTGACCCAGATTGGATCTTGCAAGAATACCTCAGTTTATACCTATGAATCTGATCTCTTTTCCTTAAAGGAAAAATATCCCATCTGTATTAATTTATTTTCAACCCATTTCATAAACGTATTGAAATCATGTTAACATAATTTCTGTTTTTAGCATATTAGTTTTTCCTTACTTTTAGGTTGTTTGTCTCCTTGATTCATTTTCATCCATTGCTTCTTGTCCTACCCTCAGGTGCTTGGAGAATAGCTTGACTCCCAGCTAAAGTCCTACAAAATTTATTTCACATTTTTGTAGCTTAATTTCTGAACATAATGCTACTGAATTGCCAGTTGTGTTCAGGTCCTGAAAAGACAAAGAGAGAAATGAAGAAAGAAAGAAATTGAAAGCTCAATTTTGAAAAATTGAAAGCTGATAAAGCCAGCATCTTGATAAAACATGAAGAAAGTGTTTGTAAGAATCACTTGTTAGCTTTGTATGTTAGATTGGTGTGTTTTGATGTTTTATTAACATCAGTTATAAAATAGGTTTATGGCTCTTAATCTTTCCTCCTACCACCTCAAGACATAGCTTTTCAGGAGTGATACGATTGTTGACATGAGGAAAGGGGCATTGTTTGCTAGATTTCAGAAAATATTCCATGTTATAACAAAGCATTATACTATACATCAAGACTGTGTAATACTTTTGTTTTGTAGGGGGGAAAAGTACTTTCAAGTTTGCCTTTTCTCCATATTATTCTGCAGCTAGATAGGAAAGCTGTCTGAACTTGGAAAAAAATGCAGTTGTGGTAAACCACTGCTGACAGTAGCTTCATGATCACCTCTGCATGATTTGAATTACCTTTTTCTGTTTACCTTTTTACCTTTAGTGGTGCATAGCTAGGTCTTCAGACCTAAAGGGAAAAATAGAAACCCAATGAAATGAATCAGTTAAAAATGTAGCTTTTTTAAAAAATGGAAAGTCTTTTATAAAATTATTCCAATACAGACAGTTTTAAAATTCTACCTTCTATTGACACCATGATGCAGATTTTTGTATATAATTGATAAATGCTAAAAAAATTGATAAATGCTAAAAAAACACAATTTTTTTCCAGTTTTAAATGTTTAGCTGTTGATAAATTATGACATCTGACATGATACACATCTACAGTTAACTGAAGAACTTGGATAATTTATGTGTAACATCTTAGTTAATTTATCTATGGCAGTAACTATTGAAGACTTTAGATAATAGAAAATTAATTTTAGAAATTATTGGGGACTATTTGTATCATACTCTGTACTCCAGTCATTATTTTACTCCTCCCTGATAGTTTAGAAGATGAGTCATTAGGAAAGTCATATGAAAACCTATCTAAGTTCCTCAGGCTTACCAGTCTCCTTTATTTATGTTTTTATTGATTATGTGCCATCAGGTTGGTGTCAACTCTCAGATAGATTTCCTCTATGATCATCTGTCCTTAACATGGTCCTTCAAGTCCTCCTTTACCAATTGCCACTAAGTCTACGCGCCTTGATGCTGATCATCCTTTTCTTCTCTTTCTACTTTATAGTAGAATAAAATATTGGCATAAAATATTATAGCAACTTAGTCTTCATATTATTAATTAAAAGAGCTGAATAATTCTATTGGTGTGGAGGATTTTTGACTGTTGCTCTGAATTTGATATCCCCATCCAACTCTTTGCAGAATAAATAAATGTTTGTTGTAGATTGGCTAAGGTGTTTAAGACAGTAGTATTTGTGCATTGATATTTAATTGCTGGGATTCTAATTTGTTGAGAGTCTCTTGCTTCTGGTGGCTTATAAATAATAAACAAATACCATAGTTGATCATTTATTTAGATCATCCACAACAATAAGTCACACACACATGCAGGTGTATATACCCAGACATAGACAAACACAGACATGCACACATACTATTCCACAAAGACAAGCAGGGAAAACAGATAGAATTTCACTGTACTCTGATATGAAATGCACAATCTATCTTGCACTAATTGTTTATGTAGTAGTCACTGAGAATCAATTTCTTATATTTATTCCCCTAATTTTTTATATAGAGACTATGTGTACCTTGCAATAAGGAACGCAGCTTCATGCACATACTGAATAATGTTTTTCGACTGTAACCAGACAATTGAAAACTCTTCAAAATCTTCTGATGGTGTTCAATCTATATTCTTAGCAAACTGTATTCACCAAATACAACCTGCTTTACTTCATTTGGTTTGAGTGCCTCCAGAGATTAAAGATCCAATTTTACCAATTTCATTTGAGTGTTTTCTGGTTTATTGGAATCCCTTAAGGGCATGAGAAATGCCACTGCTATTACAATATGCTTCTGGACAATTGCAGCAGTTGAATGATATAGATCCTATTCAGATGGTCCCTTAATTGCTACAGGCTGAAGGCAATAATCCATAAAGTATAAGCTCTTAAAATGCTGTTCTACTAGTCATTGGGGATACTGGACAGAGCACAACAGTTATTGAAATTTCTGGCAGGAAGTCATAGCTAGGCATATTATCCTGGTTTGCTTCATTTAACAAATGGAGCAAAAATATTTTTGCTGACTGAAAGTGAGTGATGCATATTTAAAATAGCTATCAATGTTGTAAAATATGAGCACAGCTATATTTGCACTTTGAGCTCTTCTCACTTTTCAGTTATGAAGCTTTGGCAATTAAAATGGTATTATGCTATTGGTGATGCAGCCATCAAAGCTCTAGGAATATGAGATGAAGGGTCTTCTCAATTAATCTTAATACTCTTGTGTAAGATATATAATAATTTTCTTATAAAGAACTGGAAAGTTAACTCTGCTTTCCCAGGTTAGAAAGTGAGAGATTGTGAATGCAAGTCTCGTCTTAACCTGAAAGCCAGCTGGGTGACCTTGGACTAGGCATTCTCTCTCAGACCAGTTCACCTCACAGAGTTGTTGTTGTGAGGAAAATAAAAGCTGTGTTCAGTATATTGAGATATTTGTAAAAGTAATAAAAGTAGGATAATAATAAAATAAAATAAAATAATAATATTAAATACATACTTGAATTAATGGTGGTGATGATCCTTTTTTTTTACTTGACATACTTTTCCGACATCTGACATCTTCATTAGGCATAAAAAAAGTGGTTGATCAAATAACAGCAACCACTTTCTCCTATCCTTCCCCATCTTCCCTACTTGTTATTGAATTTTAATGGTTGTTTTATTTATTTTTTAATGTAGATAGGTATTTATGATTGTAAACTTTCAAGAGTTACCCTGTGGTAAGATGGCTGGCCAATAAGAATAATAAATAAATAAATAAAATAAACAAATAAAATAAAAAAGAATGGAATACAAAATTACACTGTGTGGTAATACATGATAAATTTAAATGGGATTATGTTTGCCATTTAATCTGTATATCACTGAATCTCTACATATTGTTGGAATGGAGAAACTATTTTTCTCATATTTGGGTCAAAGATACATCTCCATTATGGCCAAATACAGGTTTGGCTTTTTGTTGCATTTAAGCAGTTGTGGAAATCTGATTTACCTGGGATTTTTCAACAATGCTTTTATTTTCTCCTTTTCTACAACTTCTTAAGGAGCTTCTACACAGAATTCTAACGTGGTGGAACCAGAAAAACAGGTTGATAATACCGTGAAAATGGCTGGAGTTATAGCTGGTCTTCTGATGTTTGTAATTATCCTTTTAGGAGCAATGCTTACAATCAAAAGGAGGTATGTTTCTAAGATCTCTACATTGATTTGGGAATGTTTATTATTGCTGTTAACTTTTGTTTAAATATTTAGTGTTTTATTGATGCATATTTTATGCTTATTTGGGAATACAAAGAGTGAGACAGAGGTTTTTCCTCTTTTCATGGAATTTTATATACATGGCTAAAGGAAAGTCTCTTCGCTGCACGGGGATCTTATTCTGACTATATGTTGTGTGGCTGTGATGTATGTATATTTTCCTTCAGCTATTTGATGGAATAATGAATTGTGATTTATTTATTACTATCTTGGTGAGTGTGGGAAACATGCAGAACTTTTTGATATTTATTTACCATGGGGATAAATATATGGGTGTTTAAATATATAAAAACCAATTTTAAGTCCTGAGTGCTCAATACATTGTGTCATAGCCATAATATAGATGTTTGTTGTTTATAAATTTATTCTTTCTCCAGGAAAAGTCTGGAATTTGTAACCTGCCAGTCTGGGAAAGAAAAATTTGTCTGTAACAAAATGTACAAATTTTCACTAAATTACACTTCCCAAGATTATTTGGTTGAAGATATAAACATTATTACAATAATAACAATAATAACAATAATAACAATAATAACAATAACAACAATAACAACAATAACAACAATAACAACAATAACAACAATAACAATAACAATAACAATAACAATAACAATAACAATAACAATAACAATAACAATAACAATAACAAGAATAATACTAATAGTTGTTGTTATTGTGTTTAGGACAGTCTGTTATTTCTCATTTTCTAGAGATAGAAAATGCCTATGGAGAATAGTTCTAGTAAACAAGAGCCAATACCTGGAGATAGATCTCTTTCTGCTACAGAATAAGGAGATCTTGTTGTTAATATCTTCCAGCTTATACTGGGAAAGCTCACTGGGGAAATGTCTTCAGGAAATGAACATGTTTTTCTATCATTCATCTTTCTTCCCAAAGGTCTTGATGACCAGACCTGCTGACTCTATTTTTGCTTTCATTTGGTCCATCCTTGTTTGGAACAAAGTAAGTAATTCTCTTTCAACTTCATCTCCCACCTTCACCCTCTCTGAACTTTAATCGTGTAAGATTTTGGCCTGCAGGGTCTGTCATAGTAGAAAGCAACTAAACTAGCCCTCCTATCTCTCTTCTCTTGCCTTCTGTATCTAAATTAGTGTTTTGCCTTTTACTTTGCTTCCTTTTTTCCTTTTACTCTAGCATAGTTGAAAAAATGAACAAAGAAGAAAAAAATTAGTTGTTTATGAAGGATATAAAAGGAAACAAAAAGAGCCTCACTCCATCCATTTTTACTGCACAATTTAGATGGATGTTCCTAAAGATTTTATAACATATATAAGGCAAATAGATTTGTTTAAATTGGCTAGATAGCATTTATTCAGTGACTAAAATAATGTTTGAATCAATTTTTTTTAAAAAAATACTTCATCCAAATGATGCCTTACATCCCCCAGCTTTGGTTTATATATGGATAGTTTTGGCTGTCAGCAGATGAGTATATCTACTTCAGGGTTTAAAAATAATGCATATTTTCAAATAATTAGTCAAGACAGAGAGTTACAATCCAAGGGGATTTTGAACTAGAATTTTGAAAGCTTTTATGAAGTATGAAGTTTCTCAGCTAATTTGCAAGAAAAATCCTATTGTGAACAAAGCTGAGGTAAAATTTAACCTCTAAAAAATTAGCAGGGATTTTTTCCCCTTCCAAATACCTAACACTGCTTTAAAAGGCAGGCTGGACAAAAGGTCTTGCTGGCAGCAAGGTAGCTGTTAATGCTTGTAGCCACTAGCCTTGGAGCTTCCGACATGAATGCAAAGTGGATTTTAAAAAAGGGCTCCCTGCCTCGCTTATCTGCAATTAATCAGTTGGACTAGATCAAGGGTCTTCAAACTTGGCAAGTTGAAGACTTGTGGACTTCAACTCCCATAATTCCTGAGCTAACATGACTGGAGGAGGAATTCTAGGACTTGAAGTCCACAAGTCTTAAAGCTGTCAAGTTTGAAGACCCCTGGGCTAGAAGAACTCTAAGGTCCCTTCCAACTCTGTCATTCTATTCTATCTCAACTATCTATCTCAAGGAAAGAATTTGTTTCCCAATATGACTTGTAGCACCAAACCAATGTTTTAAAAGTGTTGAAAAATAACTGAAAGGAATCAAGGAGACTGCAGTTGACAAGAGGAAGGAGTTCTCCTGTTGTACCAAGCAGCCTTATAAATGAGACATGGATCTAGCACTCTTCTGAAAGAGTACTAAATCCATATTCCTCAGCCAGAACATAAATCCAGTGCTCTTTGAGAAGAATGATACATTTGTGTTTAAAAATAGTGCCTAAGAATAGCTGAGGGGGATATTTAATTTTACCAAGATTTTTCAGATTAGCTAACAGTTGGTGGTTCATCCTCACCTTCTCCTGCAGCCAAGTGTGGGAGGATGACTGGTAGGAAGATGTCTGAAAGACCAGTTTTAATCCACCAGGTTTTAAATGTGTACCGGCATGCAAAGTGAGGTCCTCACTTTACAAGGCTGTCCTCATTCACCCATAGAATAGCTACGATACCAGCTTTTTCATATATGTCTATCAAAATTTCTCTCCTTCCCTAGCCCTATCCCATGTTAGGAAGAACAAGTATGGTTGTTTTCCTGCCATCAAGTAATACTCAATGAAAGAAGAAATGAAGGCAGAAGAATCCATAGATCACTTTTTAAGATTGTCCCTTATTAAAACTTAAAGGATAGTATCACACACCAGCACTCCCTGAATTCCCTGAATGGCCCTCTAAAGCTGAACCCAGAGTTTATGGAGCTGAGCAGGTCCCAATCCCTGACCAATAATTAACCACATTAACAGTGGAATGGTTAATGAAAACACAGCCAAGATTGTTTCAGGAATAGAGGGAACATGTTAAACACTTATGAAAGAGAGGTATAGGGTATAAATGTAATAAATAAAAATTTAAAAAACAGAATAGTTAAAGGTAACTTGACGCTGTCCCAGCTGTGGGTGGAGATGAGAATATAAACAACTTCATGAAGGGAAGTCATATAAAAATGGTTACTAAGAATGTTCATGCCACAGTTAAGTTATTTTGCATAAACATGATTACTTTTGGTCTAGATCAGTGATTCTCAGCCTGTGGACTGCGGTTCCCTGGGGCAACATGATATCGAGTTAGGTCTTGGGGTGCATGGCCATTTCCATGGTCACAAAAATATTTAATGGGGGTCTGTGGTGAAGAAAAGGTTGAGAACCTCTGATCTAGATTATATTTCTTCTGAAAATTCACTTATTTTTCCTTTTAAAAAAGGGAGATTTATTTAAGTGCCACACAAACCCATCATGGATGTGTATTTGTTATAGATTCATCTTCTTGCCCCAAATAGTGGCTTATGACCACCAAAATTAAAAACTGGGTATCCTTGCTATGGGGACAAAATACTCCTCTATCTTTCGTTTTGTTTTGTTATGAGGGTTTTGCTTTTGCTGATGCTGCGAAGATGTATTTCACAGTTACCAATGAAATATTGAGTTTACTTTCACTTCTAAGATATAATGCATTTAAGTGTGGCATGTAAATCCCAAAGTATTCCATTAAGAGCTGTAATTTTTTCATTCACTAAGAATGAGAAAAGCAATCTATTCTTTTGGTGGTTTTAATTTGAATATATGAAATGTCACTGTGTTAGAAACTGTGTTCCGGTGCTCTTTTTCTGACATTTACTAGTCCCTTGTTTAAGAACAAAAGAAGGCCCTATTGGATCTTTGTAAGTAACTCAACCGTAGACTTCCTGCCCCCCCCCGCCCCCCCATGAAATGAACTTGATATCTCTGAGAAGTATATTGCCAGTATAAGCTAGGAATGTAAAATAATTCTGTCAGGGATCATAATGAGAGTGAATCTGGGTATTTAGCTCCAAGAACAATAGTAATATAAAGCCATCAAGGATTTGTCTTTCACTTAAAAAGAAGTTATTTTTAAAGATGGCTAGGTATTTTGACTTTTTTCTTTCCTCTCACAGCAGAAGTAATCAATATATTGTTCTGTTCATAAAGATTGCTTCTTCTTTTCTGTGCTTTTTGGAATGACCAAGTGATCATGCAAAGTCTGAAGTGCAGAGAAAAAGAGCATAAATCTACCCTGCTAGAAGATAGGAAAATGGATTAGTTGGCAATCTATCTGTATATTCCTAACATAGTTCCATTAATTACCTAAGAACTATTATGTCATTTAAGTTTTCTGAGAAACCAAAATAGCTGACACATATAGAGTACTAACTAATACCACTCTATAAAGCCTTTGTAAGACCATACCTAAAGTACTGAATCCAGTTTTGGTCACCACATTATAAAAAAGATGTTGAGACTCTAGAAAAAGTACACAAAAGAGCAACCAGGATGATGAGGGGACTGGAGGCTAAAACATACAATGAACGGTTGCAGGAACTGGGCTTGGCTAGTCTAGAGAAGAGAAGGACCAGGGGAGACATGATAGCCGTCTTCCAGTATTTGAGGGGTTGCCACAGGGAAGAAGGATTCAAGCTATTTTCTAAAGGACCTGCAGGCCAGACAAGGAATCATGGATGGAAACTGAACAAGGGACGATTTTACCTGGAAATAAGGAGAAACTTTCTAACAGTGAGAACAATCAACCAATGGAACAGAAGTTGCCCTCAGAAGTTGTGGGAGCGCCATCCCTTGAGACTTTGGACTGCCATTTGTCAGAAATGGTGTAGGGTCTGCCACTTGGGCGGGGGGTTGGACTAGATGACCTACAAGGTCCCTTCCAACTCTGATCATCTGTTATCTTATCTGCATGTCTCTTTCCGGTGTAGATGCAAAAATTGGAAGAACCCATAACTATGTCTCAAAGTTGCTTTTTCAAGAGGCAACTGGACTTTGTTTTTCCTTGAAGATGTTTTATTTCTCAGCCAAGAAGCTACTTCAGTTTTGACTGGAAGAACTCAAGAGGCTTCTTGGGTGAGAAGCAAAACATCTACAATGAAAAGTCCAGTTGCCTCTTGAAAAAGCACCTTTGGGGCAACCATGACCTGGATGACTGAGAATCTCCATTAGACAAACCCATAACTATGTCTTGGTAATTCCAGAGATAGCAAATGTGCACCCCAGATCCTCCACTGCTCTTGAGAGTTGAAGTGAAAACATGTGGAAGACCTTGCTATCTCCCCAAGTTAGCTACACCCCAGGGAAGAACTTTGAAGGGTCTCCTTTCCCAGTCTGGGAGCTCCTCCAGCCCTGTCATTCTACTGTTTAGCTTGATGCCTTCCCCATCACACCAAAACTAGCCTTTTAACCAGCTTTTAGCCCAACATTACTCTTCTTGCCAACATGAGCAACCTCGCCGACGCCAAAGAAAGGCAATGAGAGAGAAATGTCCTCTTCCTGGATACCGCCCGTCCTTCTTCTCCATCCTTTTGCTCACGTAGATCTCATTTCTTCTTCTCCACTGCTGGTGAGCATCCCCGAAGACAGACCAAAATAATACAGACAATTTCAGGTATTCATTAAAAGGTCATTTCGATCCCAATTGGACAATAGGGGAAAATTATACATTGCTATTCTAAGACAACTGCCCGCATAGCACCATTGAGTGCCACAATAGTCGTTCCTGGATGATACACCAATTAAGACATGGAGTCGGATCTATTTAGTGTTTTCTTTTTGATCCTTCATCCAGAAATGTCTAACCCATCAGCCATCTCTCAGAGACCAACACAATTCCAGCCAAACATTGTTACAGAGCTACCTTACCCCTACACGATTGCTCTTCTGAACTGTAGTTTGAAATGTT
>JANHFN010004356.1:0-10406 GCA_032468175.1 Toxicocalamus goodenoughensis
CTGCCAACCTAGCAGTTCGAAAGCATGTAAAAATGCAAATAGAAAAATAGGGACCACTTTGGTGGGAAGGTAACAGCATTATATGCCCCTTTGGCATTTAGTCATGCCGGCCATATGACCACGGAGACGTCTTCGGACAGCACTGGCTCTTTGGCTTTGTAACGGAAATGAGCACTGCCCCCTAGAGCCAGAAACAACTAGCACGTATGTGCAAGGGGATCTTTTACGTTTAGTGGAATGGACTCCTGCAGCATCCAGAATAGGGAGCTTTCTAATTGTTCCTATGGCTGGTGTGAAGCCAGAAAGCCTTCCTTAGGCAATATATATCAAAGAAGTAAACACTTTGCCTTAAAGGAATGCATCTAAGCTACATAGTGAATGCCCAGGAAGTGCATGAATAATTCTAAAGGTATTATTGGAGCAGGAAAAAAGATGTATAAAATAAAATATTCATTCAAATGAACAAAACTGAAAATCTTTAGGAAGGCAAATATATTAACATTATATTTGTGAAAAATAACATATATAACATATATAACATTATGTTTGTGCAAAATATCGTACAGCATATCTAATTAGAATGTTCCTTAACTTGCCTGAAGCACCAAGGTATTGCCAAGAGAAAACAGACCTCCCTAGTGGAATATGGCACACCAGAAGCAGCTAAACACACAAAGGATCTATCCATTAAAACAGGGGGAAAACAACTTATACTGGTAAATAAGACAGGCAGAATTTCTTGAAGATTTCTCTTGAAGTTGGCTATATTCTCATATTAATCCAAGTTGATCATAAATCACAAATGCCATTGAAGATTATGAATGCAGAGAAACAAATCACTAAAGTCATAAAAGTGAAGTGACTTTCCAATAGAAGAAAAAATGATTTTGCAGGGAGTCCAATTTATACGAAATAGTTTACATTAAAAACAAATGGGATATTTTGAGACCCAGAGCTGAAATGACTGAAGAATCAGTGTATTGTACACACAAAGAAGCAGTTAGTCTTACAAAGGTACATCAGTAGCCAAATTATCAGAATAGAGAAAAATCTGTCATTCTTGGATATACATATAAGCTGCACTGACCTTTTTTCCCTGAACAATATAAAATGGTTATTCTGTTCTCATCTGTTCCAGACAAACTCAAGATATTCTTTCAATTATGGAACTATGGTCTCACAATTACAGGATCAGAATTTATAGGACATATTATATTGCAGGACAAGAAAGGATGATAGCTAGACTAAAATATTATTGAAATTCACTGAAAGAAGTTGATAGAAATCAGTTACTGAAGGTGGGGAACGAAACATTGTCAGTGCAAATCAACTACATACTGATTTCTTATTATGGCAATATAAAGAACACTTCATGGGCTTCTTGTTGCTTTTTCTTGTAAAAATATACATGGTCAAAATTCATAAAGACCAGGACATTACAAAATGAACAAATATTGCAAACAAACAATTCTACAAGCCCATCTTTCTTCAAATAAACAAGTTAAATCAAACAGAAAGGGATTATAAATTGCAATTGGAGAGTAAGACACTTTTCAGGAAAGGCCATATGCAAGCAAGAGTACATTCCAGGATTAGGTAAAGGTCTTAAAGGTTCACCTTGCACACACGCTAGTCATTTCCGACTCTACGGGTGGTACTCATTTCTGTTACAAAGCCGAAGAGTCAGCGCTGTTGGAAGATGTCTCCGTGGTCATGTGGCCGGCATGACTAAAATGCCGAAGGCGCATGGAACACTGTTACCAAAGTGGTCCCTATTTTTCTACTTGCATTTTTACATGCTTTCGAACTTCTAGATTGGCAGAAGCTGGGACAAGTAATGGGAGCTCACTCAATTACAGGTGCTAGGGATTCAAACCGCTGAACTGCCGACTTTTCTGATCGACAAGCTCAGCATCTTAGCCATTGAGCCACCGCGTCCCTAGAAATCTGGGAACCCTCAAAGATGGACTAGCCTGGAAGGGCTCTAAATTCTATGTGCCCAACAGCTTGCCACTCCAAAAGAGCTATGATTCCAACCAGGCTGGCCACTTTGGCTATTTAAAAACCCTGCACCTGGCCAGAAGGCAGTTTTGGTGGCCAACAGTGAAGGACATTTAGGATTATGTCAAAAGCAGTGCCACAAAGAGGCTGGGAACCCCCTCCCGGGTTGCTCTAGCAAGTGTCTGATCTGTCCTGACCCCAGGAAGAAATAGCCATGGATTTCATTTTGAGGTCCCTGATAGTGGGCAGTTATGGTCATTTGGACTGTCATAATTTGTTTTCCAAACAAGCCCATTTTATAGCTTGCCCAGGGCTCCCGTCAGCATAGAAGCTGGCTAACCTGTATATAAAGCATATCTATAGATTGCATGGGGTTTCCCACAGGATCATTTCCTAAAGGGGGTCCAGTTCACTGCTAAGTTCTGGAGGAAGTTCATGAGGTCCATCGGGTCCTTGCAAGGACTTAGTTCGCATTTCATCCAAGCACTAACAGGGCTTCTGAATGTATGAACGCCATGGTAGAGCAATATTTGAGGTGCTATGTCAACTATCAGCAGACATACTGGCCAGAGTAGCTGCCGTTTGCTGAGGTAGCATACAACAATGCGGTGCACAGCAGTACCAGCCTAACCCCTTTCCAAGTCACCAGTGGCATAGAATTTGTCCCCATGCCTGAGCTCTCCAGGGAGCCAACCTCCTCCATGTCACCCAAGCCACTTGTAATCGCAGATCAAACGCATTACGAGGTAAAGAACTTAAATGCTTTAGAAATTGGATAAACTAAATTGCACAAGATAATCCACTCAGTGGGGCTTTCTTAATCATATATTTGAGGTATCTACCCTAAAGGATAATCGTTTATAATAATAAGAAATATATATATATAGAAAACCTTTTTTATTTGCTGAAGAATAGGGATAAATGATAAAGACAAGATAATTTTACAAGTCAATCAGTAGTAATAGTAGAATATCAGCTTTACTAAAAACAACTATTTAGATCAGTTCCTTGATAAAGCCTTACATAGTTAATCCTGCTACATGTTTTGTAGCAACACAATCCACCTCTAGTTACAAGCATACTGGACTTCCAAATATTTTTCTACCAAAGCCTGCATTGTGTCAGGATCTTCCCTTTCAAATCAATATAGTTAGCATGAGCATAATCCCAATAAATTTCCTCAGCATTTTAAGATGGAACAAGAAGTTTTGCTGAAGTAATATTTACATTCTTAATCCCAAATAAAACGTCTTGCACTCTACAATGGGTATAATGGGTAAAAATGTGAAAGTAATTCTAAGTGCAGAATTCAAAGCCTTCATTTATTAAACTTAAAGCCTGTGTTTCTGCTTCCACATTATACTGTTAGCATTTTGTTTAAGAAAAAGTGTATACAGCAATTACAGATTGTACAGATTAGTCATCACTTTCTTCTGCATCAAAAGAAAGCAAACTTTTATTTTTAACTTGCTTAGCTGAATTTTGAAAACTTGGAGAATTCTTCTTTATCTGTTTAATTTTCTTACTTGAAGTAACTGTCAAACCAAAATAGTTTTCTTCTGCTGAACGCTTAGAGGGTTTCCGGTATATAATCTTTCCATCTTCAGGATCAGCTTCTAGAGGTAAATACACAAATGATATTTTATATGCTTTCTCTTCTTGGCTAAAATGATCCTACAGATTACATCAAATATCCTGAGGAATAAAACCTTTCAAAGCATATTTTTACATACAAAATATTCAGATGATATTCTGCATTGCTACATAGAAGTGGGAGAATTTCCACTGCAAATGCTAGAAAGCAGTAATCAGTCGATACAGATACTTCAGCTACATAAATAAGAGATTTCCTGATTGATAAGCAATCTAAATCCTCAATCTCAGTTATCTTACTGTGAAGCAAGGGAGGCAATTTTCTTGCAGCCATGGGCTCCACTAAAGTCACAAAAACTATGCTGTAATTAATAATTGTTAAAATCAAGCTCCTCCAAAGATTCACTTCTGTTGTAAACTTTCAGAAATGCAGACTCCAAATCTATTAAAAAATGAAAATTACTGTAAGCATCTACAAAAATTAATCAAATTGAGTTTACTCCAAATCTATTAGAGCAGAAAAGGATAGTTATCTTGAATGCTGATTATTTAAAAAAAATCAAAAATCTTTCTGATCAATTTGATTAGTTACCAAATCTTGGATACAAATATTCAGATGGCCACAAGATGGCATCCAAATATTCAGAATTGTCAGATCGGTGTATCTGTCATTTCTTCAGTGGAAGAAGAAAAGGGGGGGGGGGAGGCTGATAAAGAAATCCTTTCTTGATGTAACCTGAATATATTTAATCTTATATCGAATGTGCATAACTCACACATGATACGATGGAGGGAGAAAAGCCACATGGCCGGAACCTATCACCTCTGAGAGGCACAGCCAGGAGAGATGAGAAGATCATAAAAATTCCACCGTGAGATGTGTCCTGGGAATCTCTGGAAAAGTTCGTTCTAAAAAGAGGGTGGGGGGAAATTAGGTATGCCCTAGGAAACTCTGAAAAAGATCGTTCCTTACAAAAGGCGTGGGGAGGAATTAACATACTGGCTTTTGTTTCAATACACATCGAGATAAGGGGAGGGGTTCTAAACTCCCTTATGTATCCCTGTATGCTTTGAACTCCTACGTGAATTGTCTCATCTCAATAAAGGATTCCTTTGTGATACGTTTTGATACGTTTTCAGTAGTTCATTCTAGTTGAGTGAATGGGAAATGTTCTGTAGCCTGACATGTCTGTCTGTCTGTCTGTCTGTCTGTCTGTCTCTCTCTCTCACACACACAAACACACACACGTATGTGTGTGTAAAGAAAAATGCCCCAATGTGTTTTTTGAAATGTGTTCTCAATTGAACAGCCCTTACTTTAAACCTAGCAGTTCTAAGGACTAAATGCATCTGCCGTGGAGGATATAAAATAAATAAATGCATCAAGTAGGTGTCTGTAAATACTGATCTCATGGAGAAAGATATAATAGGCAGTCTTCTATTTCTGGTGCTCTATGAAGACACATTTCCTTACAATATGACAGTTGGTGGTGTACCTTATGTAGTCCTATTTTTCATAACCACTTCCTTTGTAGCAAGCTGATTGGGTTTTGGGAAGGCCTATTGACATGTTGCTACAGTACAAAGGAGTGAACAGAAACACTGCATGGAGGAGAGACACACAGAGAGAGACATAAACAAAAGGAAGGAGATAAAAAACAAATGACTTAATATCGATACTCAAAACTCTGCATCTCTATCAAAACACATGGGAATTTACAGAGCCGTTGCAACTCCCTCTTTCCAAAGGAAGCTTTAAAAGGCGGGATTCTGTTTTGGAAGTCAATATACCCATGTAGCTCACTGATAACATACTCTTAATTGCAAAAAAAAAACCAATTTAGACTGTAGAAAATTTCCTAAAGCAACACGGACATAGTAAGCCCTTTGAGCAGTGTTACTCAATCTTGGAAACTTTAAGACGCATAGATTACATTTCCCAGAATTCCACAGCTGAGATTCCTGCTTGCTTAGGGGTCTTTTGGTCAATTTTCCCATTTTTTATTAGCTTATAATATAAAATGCAAAAGCAAGTAGTAGGGAAAAAAGGAAGGAAAAGAAGGGAAAAAAGAAAAAAAAGGGGTAGACTTCCAGCTCCCTCTGGTGCAGTAGAATAAGGCATTAACATCAAATCTTGACTTTTTACTTTTTCATAATAATAGAAAATAGCCATTTCTATAACAACAAATCTATCTAATCAGTAAAACCAAAATCAAGGTTTCGTTGTTTTTCACTTCAAGCACAGTCCAGAATCAGTTTCCAATTAGAAACAAAAGTGCTTATGTTCTTTTCTTTGTTCAAAGCCGTCATTTTAGCCATTTCTGCTAATTTCATCAACTTTTACAGCCATTTGTCCATTGTTGAAATCAAAATTAGGGATCTTTTTATATACACTAGTGTAGCCCTGAGCTCTCCCATCTCCTCTGGCATTGGGAAAACACTACAAACATGATTGATCACCAAATTAACATTTAGTGATTTATATCAGCAAACACCAGTGTGCAGAAATGGGGAATATTTATAGCATCTTGCACTGCTTATAGGAATGAAAGTTAATGTTTCGTAAACCAAAGAGAATGGAATATGATAGACAAATATGAGATGACACGAATGCATGAGTATAAAAGATGGTTGCAAATATGTATATAATTATATATAAATGTAGATAAATGTAAATAGAGATAATATGCAGTTAGCACTATACTAATAGCATAAGGGAAAAAGGAAATTAACTGTTATGTGTATCTCTATACTATGGCCAAAATGGCTTGTATGGCCAAAATGATGGCCAAGAAAATTGCACTGTGTTCAATTGTTTTTAATGTTTATTCAATAAAATTTATTTTTAAAAAAGAATAACAAAGTGATGTACATTGTAAAAAAATGAAACCATAAGAATGTTATCACTAGAAGCCTTGGGGAAAAACAGAAATTTTTGAGAAGAGGCTGAGACCAGGTAAGAATTCATGTGCTAGTCAGGAATGAAGAATTATTTTCATCTCAAAGAAGCAGACTTTCCCTTATGTCCCAATAAATCCAGACCCTTAAATTAGCACCTTGGTCTTCATGGACCAGAGTATAGGAAGGCTATAAAGAAAGGGGAAATTGTATTATGTTTAGCATGAAGATGAGAGAATTTATGAGCAGATGTTCACCATAAAACCTCTCAGATGAGGGGACCAGTTGAAATGAAATAAAAAAGAATTTCTCTTTTCTTTCCAGTTGCCTGTGTTTGTGGGGAGTCTCTTTCTACTGTCACTGTTGATTATTATCGTGCAAAGACAACAATCAGACCCTCTTATCACTTGATGTTCCCACAATGTCTAGTTGCACATGACTTGCGTGAGAAAGTAATATCTGCTTTCCTGTCCTAGATCAGATATGTAAAATCTGCAAAGATCTGCTTATCAGTGTTAGCTACTCCAACATTAAATACTATGAATTATCAAAAAACACATGTAACAGTTTCTCTTTGATATGTCAAATTTTGGACATAATTAGCAATGTGTTACTACATTGGGTGGAGCCTACTGTTCTTCATCTACTTAACTACAATTAGCCTGAACAGGATTTAAAACACATCACATTTTTTCAGCAGCTTCTTCTGCTTTAGCCATCATCTGTCCTTCCATCCATCAATAATATGAGATATTAATCTTCTTCTCAAGAACTTTGGACTTACGGGTAAGAATAGACCAGAAGTTTAGAATAACTAATCTAATTTAAGAATAAGAAAATGCAAAAACCACTAAACTAGCAATTTGTGCACCTAATTTTTCATATCAAAATACTTTTTGTGACATTTATGTTGATAGTTACCTAAAACTCAATGACTTATTTTTCCTGTAATGCTGTCAGTTCAATTCAGAATAGAGCTAGAAGGGACCCTGGAGGTCTTCCAATCCACCCCCTTGCTCAAGCAGGAGATCCCGGCCTATACCATTCCAGACAAGTAGCTGTTCAGTCTCCTCTTTAAAAACTACAGTGATGGAGCACCCACAACTTCTGAAGGCAAGCTGTTCCATTGGTTGGTTGTTCTCACCACTAGGAAAAATTCTCCTTAATTCTATGTTGCTTCTCTCCTTAGTTATTTTCCACCCCTTACTCTTGTCTTGCCTTCTGGTGCTTTGCAGAATAGACTGACTCTTTCTTTCTGGCAGCTTCTTAGATATTGGAACACTTCTGTCATGTAACCCCTAGTCCTTCTTTTCTCTAGATTAAAGGTAAAGGTTCCCCTCACACATACGTGCTAGTCATTTCCTTCTCTAGGGGATAGTGTTCATCTCTGTTACAAAGCCAAAGAGTCACCACTGTCCAAAGATGTGTCTGTCTGCGGTCATGTAGCTGGCATGACTAAATGCTGAAGGCACACAGAACGCTGTTACCTTCCCACCAAAGTGGTACCTATTTTTCTACTTCCATGCTTTCAGAAGCTGGGACAAGTAACAGGAGCTCACTCCATTACAAGGTGCTAGGAATTTGAACCACCGAACTGCCCACCTTTCTGATCAGCATCTTAGCCACTGCGCCACCAAGTCCTAGACTACCTATACCCAAATCTTGTAGCTATACCATAATTTTATATGTTTTAGTCTCCAGGATTTTAACGTTATTGGGTTTGTTTGTTTTTTGCACTGGTTTGTCCATCAAAGCAATCCAGTGCAAATATCTCATGAGCAATTAAATTACTCCAAAACTCATTTTTCTGGTGTAAAGTTGCTCCAAAATGCCTACTTTCAGCTACACTTATTTTTTTTTACTACTTTGCTACTTTATTTTCAGGACAAAAAGTTCTCCCTTTGTGGTTGTGTATGGAATAGGTCAGTCCCTCAGTCTCTACTGGCAGGATTGCAGAGTCTAAGATGGGAATCTGAAAACCCTCCAGTACTGCATGAGAGAAAGAAGAAGGAAGCAATAAATTTTGCAAGTTTGAATTTAAGCAATTGGATTGAATTTATGCTGACTCTGTAAACCGCTTAGAGAGGACTGCAAAGCACTATGAAGCAGTATATAAGATTAAGTGTTATTGCTATTTGTATGCATTTATTCTGAAGGCTTGATCTTGTGCAGCCAGAATTAGCCCCTCTGTCTCTTTCTTCAACTTTCCTGCTCTTAGCCATTGCCAGGTCTTGTTATTATCTGCTTTGCCTATTTTTTTTAAATGTACTGGCCATGTAAAGCTTTTCTTTCCATGTCTCTTCTCTGTTCTCCTGGTCCTCCAGTCCCCTATATTTATAGATATTTAAATTTAGTAGCTGGAGCAATGGGGCTGTACAGTGAGCCAGAACACACAGTTATATTTAAACAGATAAGCAGAGTTGGAAGGGACCTTGTAGGTCATCTAGCCCAACCCCCCATCTAACCAGGAGACCCTACACCATTTCTCAGAGATGGCAGTTCAGTCTCTTCTTGAAAGCCTCCAGGGATGAAGCTCCCATACCTTCCAAATGCAAGCTGTTCCAATGGTTGATTGTTCTCACTATCAGAAAATTTATCCTTAGTTCTAGGTTGAATAACACCATGATCAGTTTCCATCCATTGTTCTTTGTCTGGACTTCTGTTGCCTTGGAAAATAGCTTGACCCCTTCCTCCTCTCTGTGGCAGCCCCTCAAATATTAGAAGGACTGCTGTCAAGTCTCCCCTGGTCCTTCTCTTCACTAGACTAGCCATGCCCAGTTCCTGTAACCATTCTTCATGTTTTAGCTTCCAGTCCCCTCATCATCCTGGTTGCTCTTCTCTGTACTTTTTCTAGAGTCTCAACATCTTTTTTATAGTGTGGTGACCAAAACTCGATGCAGTACTCTAGGTATGTTCTTACTAAGGCTTTGTAGAGTGGTATTAGTACCTCCCTTGATCTTGATTGTATTCCTCCGTTAATGCAGTTTAGGATTGCATTGACTTTTTTGACTGCCGCTGCACACTGCTGGCTCATATTTAATTGATTGTCCACTAAGACTCCAGGAATTCTGGCCCCAATTGTGGTCGTAATTCAAGGACTACCCATACTGGTGGACAACATAATCCTTTCCTTGTTTTTAACAGCTAGCAGAGCTGGTGCTGAAACCTGCAGTTTAGATAAATAAGGGAAGCAAAGAGGAGTGCCAAGGTTTATAATACGAGATGAAGCTAAGGCAAGCGTTCAGTTTGCCATCCAGCACAATGACCTTACACATGTCTCTTTGTGTCTCACCCATCTGTCCAATTTCCAAATGAGTTACTGGAAGTGCGTTCCAGATTCTCTCCAAGGCAGGTGTGCTTAATGGCAGAGCTGTCTGCTCCAATAGAGCACCTGTGGCAATCCAGGCAAACCAAAACATGAAAACGCCGCAGGTTATTGCAGTCATGCCCACCTGCTTCTGCATGACTGTGAGAGCCTTGTTTTACCAAAAAGGAGGAGAAAAAAATAATAATAATGAAGTCCTTCACTTCTCCCAGAATGGGTCATTTTGTCTCAAAGGTGTTGAAGCTGGTTTGGTACCTTTTAATCCCTAAGCTGAATCCGTGGTGGCTTGGATGTCCCCTGATACCTGTTTTAATACCTACTAGTTTTCTTAAAACAAGAAATATTTGTTTTTTAAAAAAATCCTGGAAAGAGAAGGTGCTGTGAAAAAAAGCATCAGCCTGAAGAATTATTTATATAATTTATATAATTTATATATTAAGTAATGTGAGCTTGCAGTGCCTGTCCCACCACATACATTGGACAAACTAACAGAAGAATAAGTGCACGCATTCAAGAACACAAGAACTCAATCAAAAAAGAAGAACCGACCTCTTCCCTGGTCCAACACCTCAAAGCCACAGGACATGAG
>JANHFN010004357.1:211941-228664 GCA_032468175.1 Toxicocalamus goodenoughensis
CATTAAATATGGCTTTCTTTTTCAGAGAAAACCTCTCATATTTATTTTAAATTTACAATTTTATGTCAAAATGAACTAATTGTACAATATAGATATATAGGTAAAGAACAGAGAAGACTGAAACTAATGGTAACAGAAAGAAACAAGTATTAGCATATAGTCTACTGTTTAGATATAATATAGCATACATTACATAGGTGAGAATAGACTGGGATATGGAAACTGGAGATAGGGGAAGCAAGATAGAAAATAAACTGACATGAAATGGTTTGCGTGATGATAGTACATTCAGCAAATGCCAGTGGAAATGCTAATTCTTATGGAAAGAAGGAAAACAGCTGTGAAGTTAAATAAGAATGGGAAGAGGCAGAGAAATGGAAAATGGATATTGTAAGCATTAGAGTTGAGGGAATAAAAGAGTTATCGTTACAGTCATTTCTGGATTTATTTGAGTCTTTCTTTTCTTTATAATGAACTTATTATGAATTATATTCCAGTACATTAATCTTAAAAGGCACTTATACAAGTCTCTAAGCCAATGGTTCTCAATCTTGGTCTGCAGATCTCTGGGGGAATGTGGGGGCACTCTAATGTCATCACAGGAGGTATGCGAAGGCTTGAAGAAATGTTATGGTTTAAATCTTGAGTTAGTCTTGGGGGTCCTTGGACTTCCTGGCCACAAAAAGTATTTAAGAGGGGTCTGTGGTAAAGAAAAGGTTGAGGACCACAGCTTTGGGCTATGGAATATTATTCAGATTTATGATAAATATTAAATAATAATTTAATGTAGATTAAATTAGTTTATTGATGACTACTTAGTGACTCCATAATCCATAGGTACTTATGAAACTAAGGTTTGACTTTACTAAATAGTTAAGTTTCACTGAACATTGCAATGATTAATTTTGAGTAAATATGGACAGAATTGTACTCAATTTTTATTGAATTCTTTTACTTGAGACTATTAATGTTTTCATTTGACATTCATAGTATTACGAGTTCATGGAAGACAAGAATTCAATTACGTAACACCTTGTTCTGAACTGGATATTCACATGCCCCCTTGTGGTGGAACTCAATCAATTTATTAAGATGAATGAGACAAGGACAATGCATCCATTAATTTTTTCTATGCAAATATATTATAAAATAATTATGAAGTTAAGATTAATCACTTTATAACAAACATTTTGTAAGAACTTATAAATATGTTATCTAACCATAAGAGATCAACAATTCAGTTCAGTATAAGGTTTAGAAGAATTTATAAAATACTTTTAAAAAAATCTACATACCAAGCAGTATTTAAAAACTTGATACTTCTTGTTATAAAATATGCTTGTACTAGAAGCAGAAAGCCTGTTATTTGAGTGCACAATTACTTTAGAAGTGGCAAACAACTAATGCTTCAGTCCTGAAGCCATTTATTCAAAAGAGTTAGGATAGCATGCTCACATTCTAATTGTGCTGTCACAATTTGCTCTGTTACAACAATACATCGCTATTCTCATTTAAGACTGGTGAGGGTGCTGTCTTTACAATTTCAATGCATGGGAAAACATCTTCAAGGATGCTCTGAGAAATACCTTAGGATAACGTTGCTCAGATCCATTTGGAATTAACTCTAATTGGGAAAGTCCAGTTGAGTTGACTTAGTCACAATCTTGTCTTTAACTAGGAAGTTTTATGCCTTTAAAACCTTTGGACATTGGGCTACCTGTCTTTTAGGTTCACGTCCTTCCTGGCTAGTTACTTCCTAGGAAGTGATAGTCCTCGATATACTGTAGATAGATATAGATAGTCCTATATACTGTAGATAGATATAGATAGTCCTCAACTTACATTCATTTAGTAACCATTCAAATTTACAAGGGCACTGAAAAAAGTGACTTATGACTGTTTTTCACTATTGCAGTGATCAAAAATAGGAACTTTAGCAACTGGCATGTATTTATGAGGGTTACAGTGTCCTGGGATCATGTGTTCACCTTTTGCAACCTGCTGACAAGCAAAGTCAATGGGGAAGCCAGATTCACTTAACAACCATATGACTAACTTAACAACTGCAGTAATTCACTTAAGAACTGTGGCAAGAAATGTCATAAAATGGGGCAAAATTCACTTAATAACTAACTTGTTAAGGAATGGAAATTTTGGACTCAATTGTAAGTCAAGGACCTGTATGGCTGAGTTCATATTGGTGGAGAATTTACCTGTCAGAATAGAGTTGGTTTTGCTTCTCTTGAAGGAGGCAGTGGTGAATTCCCTCCTGAAGACTTCACTGTCAACACTAGCAATCTTCAACAATTCCTGCCCAGTCTCCAACCTTCCTTGTTAATAAAGATTTTTGAGAAAGTGGTGATGTTGCAATTTCTGTGGGCCCTGGAGGAAATGAAGTAGCTGGATCTTTTTAATTGGGTTTCAGTCTGCGACATAATATGGAGGCGGACAGATTACACTTGTTGATGACCTCTGATGGAATGGAGAAGGAATGGTACAACCATTCCTGTTCTCCTTGACTTTCAATAGTTTTTGGTACCAGCAGCCATGATATCATCTTGAGTGGCTGTAAGGATTGGAAATAGTGTTTCAGTGCTTCTCCTCATTTTTTCTGTAGCCAATCCCCACTGATGTTGGCAGGAGACATGTTGATTTATAAGTTGTTGCACGATTGACATTCTCATCCTTCCTGTTTAACAACTACATGAAATAACTGGGTGAGGTTGTTTCAGACTCATGTATCATCAGTAGAGGTCAAGCGATGCTGCCAGTGCTTTGTCCACTGGCTGAGTAAGAACAACAAGCTTGAGCTCAGCCCTGACAAAATTGAGGAGCTGTATCTTCATAGTTTTTCTAGGGCCATGAATTTTCTGTCTTTAGTTCTGAACGGGGCTTCTCTTTTCCTCATACACAATCTGAGAGTTACCCAGTTTCTGTTCAGAGAGCAGGTGGCAGCATTAGCCAGTAGGGCCTTTGCTCAGACTCATCTATGGTACTGCACTAACCACATTGGCCTCTTGACTGCAAGTCTTTCCTCAGTAATCTTGTTTGTGGACTACTGCAATTAGCTCAAGTACAGATAGTCCTCGACATATAACCAGAATTGGGATCAAAATTTCCATTGTTAATCAAGGTGGTTGTTAAGTGAGTTCAGCTTGATTTTATAACCTTTTTTGCTATGGACGTTGAGCGAATCATTGCAGATGTTAAGTAAATCATGCAGCATTATATGAATCTGACTTTCACCATTGATTTTATTTGTAAGAAATCAGTTTGGGAAAATTGCAAATGGCAATCTTTGGGATGCTGCAACCATTGTAAATAGGTGCCAGTTGCAAGCAACCAAATTTTGATCCTGTAATCATGGGGATGCTGTGACAGTTGTAAGTGCAAGGACCAGTCATACATCACATTTTTTCAGTACTATCATAACTTTGAATGATCACTAAATGAATAGTTGTAAGTCGAGGACTACCTATTGCTCTTAAAGACCTCCAGGAAATTACAGCTGGTCCAGAATGTGAAGAATTCTAGGCATGTGTTGGTATACCCATTTAATATCTCTGCTACACAAACTGCACAGGTGACCAATGGATGCACTTATGAATGCAATTCAACTGCTAGCCATCATCAATGAAGATTTCTTTGTTTATTATTTATAAGCTACCCATCTTGTGATAAATGATTTCATATCATAGGGATGACAAAAGCAGTTTAAGGAAAATGTGTCCCTGAATGATGACTTGCCAAGCATCTTCAAATTACAACTAAAGGGATTTGTGAATCCCTTAGTCCAGCATTTGCTTAAAAAGCAAGACAGGATATCAAAAGGCTTTTACACTCAGGTTCTGTTGTTCAGTATCATTAGTGCCTCTGGATCCTGTGGGTATCATGCAATCTTCACAACTAATTGCTTCATTCATTAGACATGAATTTGCTAATCTGCTTTTCAAGCCATAGAAAAACTTTTTCTGGGGTCTTCAAATCTATATGCTGAGGTTTTCCCTATTTCAGGGAAGGAAGGAAGTATCTGGCAGCTGGTGATATAGATAGATGGGCAATAACTGAGGCATTTTGATATTTTGATATACAATGAAGTAGTTTAAATTAACATCAGCTGAATGGATTTGGCAAAAAATAAATGGTTTTGAAAGATTAATAGTGTTTAATTTCAAACTAGGTTGCTGGATATATGTGGTGGTATTCTGAAATATTGTGAAATAACAGTGGTTAGATGCTGACTACATGGACAGAAAGTGAAACGATTAATGTAAGGATTTGATTATCTGAGGAGGGAGAGATTGGGAGTCTCACTTCTGTATCTTAGACTTCTTATATAGTCCCCTAAAGCAGAATATCATTTGGTAGGTTTAAAAAGTGATTATTCAAACTGTACCAAGCAGTTATGGCTTGTAAACAGTTTTTTTAGAAAGCAATTTTAATGAAGCAGTTAGTGGTTCATTTGGCAAACCATGATTAAGTAAGACACAGCTTCAAATGATGTTTGAATATATGCATCTTATTCTTTGGAGTGATGTTTTACAAGGCTGCTGTTGTATACAAGGCGAAGCATAACAGACCTGGACTTCAAAATCTGGTTAATCATTAGGTGACAGAAAATGATTCAGAAAATGCTACATTCTTCATTTTTGCACTCCATATAATATGCTAATAAGAGAAGGACATTATTTTATACCAAAGACATTTCAATAACAGTTTTTGCAATTAATTAAAGATCTCACATGATTTTTGTAGTTATGTGGTACAATGAAATTTGAATTACTTGTTATGGTGTTGCAAAATTTAAAGTTTTCATTTTAAAAATTCTGTTTGAGATATTTGGAAGTAGAGCATATTTCATAATAGGACTAATTCTGTGGTTTTTCATTTTCTTACAAGGCTAGTGAGCACACTGTTGTGCTAAACTTAAAGGTCCCGTATTCATGTATGTTCCTCTTTTTGTTAATCTGATTTCTTTTGTCTTTTTTTTTAAGATGTGGTTTAAATTATTTGCATATCCATTTGACAAGGATGCTATTTCTCTGCTTTGCTGAATTACTTTTTTACAACCGCATGCTACAAAATTTCAATATATTTCTTATAACTTTGTTAAAATGCCTTTGATTTCTAGTGATTAACTTATAGTAACTAATTATTTAAGAAGTTGTAGTTGAACCTCCATTTTTTTTAAAGCTAAGAGCAACTAAAAAAAGAGCTCTTACTGATTAAGAGCACGGATCTTCAGATGCTTTTTTCTCCCAGTTGAGCAAAAGAATGTGAAACAAAAACTTGAACATATTTTCACAATTGTCACTTTAATCAAGTGCTGCATACCACCCTAAATCACTCTCTTGTAAGATGGGTGGCTATTAAATAAAAAAAATAAAATACTGGAGGAGAAATGATATCTGACAACATTAAGGCCCTCAAGATCTGCTGCAGGTCAATATTTTATTAATTAAATTTATATGCTGAATTGCAGGAGGCAACTTTCAATGACTAGTTTCAGAAAAGAGTGTCCTAGTGCTAATCATTCATTGTTTTTCCTTTGTTGGCGGAATCACAAGTGGTTTTCACTATTATCAGATTTATAATGAATCTGATTTATTTCACATTCTACTCTATGCCAATTAGTTTGTAGCATAATTGGAGGATGAAGGAAGATCCATTCAGTTCACCTTTAGTGTAATCTTTGTTATTACTCAACATGAAAACTGTTCCCTTCCTCAGGAAATTAGTTTCAGGAGTTCACTGTTGCTCCTTGAAAAATTGGAATCCCCAAGAGCTTATTTTAATAAGCCTATGCATTTGCTTTCCTTTCTCAATTAACACATTTAACTTCACATTTGAGATTGTCCTCAGGCAGTGAAGATAGGCTCACTCCAAGTGTCCAGAAGTTTCCTTTCTGGAAAGGTATGTAAAAGTGGCATTGTCAAATGTAGCATCCACTTTGGATACAGATTCGTTATTCTTTTGTCACATTAAGTCAAACTAGTTTCTCATATGCCTGTAGAGTTTGTGACTTAAGAAATAATAAAACAATAATAATCACACTGGGAGTATCAAGTTTTTAAAAATCATGGCAGAGAGCTGCAGTACAGTGGAGTTTTTAAATATTGTTGCAGATGTTATTATTCAATACCTAAGTAGGAAAACATGGATGCCCAGGAGAAATTAATAGGATCTCAGAATACCTATGTGATATATGTTTCCTCCTGCATTCATCATTAACAAAAATTTCATTCATATGAGGAGTAGAGTGGTTGAGTGTTAAATGTATGTGTGTGTGTGTGTGCATGGCATGTGTGTGTGTGTGTGTGTGTGTGTGCCTGTGCCTGCGTGCACTTTGACTAGCACTCAGAACTGCCAGAGGCAAGAATATTGGCCCATTCATAGCATAGCATAGAGTGGCGGTAGGGATTGCCAGGATGAAGGACCAGGCATCAACATTCCCCATCCATGTATCTAACTACATGGATTTAACTAACTAACTAACTACTAACTAACCTGGGATTTAAAATTCCCCAAACAGCTCTTCATGGGTTGAAGAAACTATGGGCCCCTGAGGTGCCATATAATTTTGTTTGTGGGAGCCCACAAACGTACCAACTAGATATCCTAAGGATGCTTTTTCAAAAAGGACTTTATTTTTCTTGAAGACATTTCACTTCTCATCCAAGAAGTTTTTTCAGTTCTGACTGAAGAATGAGAAGTGAAATATCTTCAAGGAAATACAAAGTCCATCTGCCTTTTGAAAAAGCATGTTTGGGACAGCTATGACCTGGATGACTAAGAATCTCCATAGACCAGGGGTGTCAAACTCGCATCGTCATGGTGTCATCACATGATGTATTGGGACTTTTTTCCCCTTTGCTAAAAGGGCCAGCATGTGACAGGCCGTGAGTTTGACACTGCTGCCATAGACATACCAACTAGAATAAATAGTAGCCATGTATAAAGAGGGAGTATAAGGAAATGAATGGTAAAGATATAATTTGCAGATTACAATTCAATATTTTTCTGATTGTGGACAAAGAGGATTTATATTCTACTGTTTTACACTATGACCTTTAGATCAAAATCAGAAAGGGTATCCATTATTTTCTAAGAAACTGCAGAAGCTGCTTTAAAAAATGAATCTATAGGTTCATACCGGTCTGATTTCTGCCAGTCTTTCTCAATTTGGACTTTGTTTCAAACAGTTCAGAGCAGCCCATATGCTTTTCCTGTTAGAAATCATGTAATTTACACAACAGTGTAAGGTATTATTAAACTGAGATAGCCTAATGTTACCAGTGCAAGACCTTTATACTTCAGTGGTGCTTTGAATCTTAACTCTAATGGAATCCTCACTTACTCACAGAGTTACAGGCCCACTGTGAATATGAAGGAGAACTAAAAAAATAGTAATATTTTCTTAGTGACCAAACATGCATTGTGTAATAAAAGCATGGATCCTCTGGAGTTTGAAAATATGACCCAGCAACTGTTGCTCCTTCCTTCCTTCCTTCCTTCCTTCCTTCCTTCCTTCCTTCCTTCCTTCCTTCCTTCCTTCCTTCCTTCCTTCCTTCTTACAGGTTTATCCAAGGCAAGGTGAGCAACTGCAGCTTGCAACCCCCCAGGTGGGGGACTTGTATTGACTCCACCAAGCCTTCTTCCTACCCCTCTGATCTTCAGCCCCCTTCCATGGGGGTGGATGGCATGTATGAGAAGAGCAGAATGCTGAATATCCAAAACAGCACATGGAGTAGTCGTCAGGAGTGGTACCAAGATGGTTTGGTGACAGGACAACTCAACCCTGGTATGAAATCCCCCTGAATATGTTTATATGTGTACAGGGAAACATATTCAAGATATGTTTTCCCCTTTTCTGTGATTTTCTTAGAAGTTAGATAGTTCAATGTGTCCAGCTTTGAGTCTGGAAAAGCAGGGGTTGGCAGCAAAGCAGAAAGGATTTTTTTTCTATTGCTTTTCCTGTGTTATGTCTTCTTTTAGCTTCCAAATATCAATTCTGTGCTTCATTATAGGTAGTAGATATTAAATATAGCCTATCCAGCCTGGAAGTCTTCTAGCCTTCTTGAATTCTCTGCAAACATTTCTTCATTAACCATCTTCTCCAGCAAAGATAAAGAGAGGGGCAATATCAGTTCACAACTTTCCCCAACTAAATCAAGTTACTTGTTTCACCTCCAGGACCACTACTTGATCTCCTTTGGTATTCACCAGGACACAAAAATGCCTTGGTATGCACCACTGAAAACTCATGACTCAAGTCAGCAGCAGTCTATTTTGAGTCACAATGTAAATTGCCCACAGTACCCTAATGGAGAGTCAATCAAATGAAAATGGTAGCTTGCGTTGCCATCTGATGTTCTGGTGCTTCCTTTTTATCAAGTAAGCTTCTAAAGGGAATTTGTCCAGACCTCAAGTATCAGTGCTGGAAATGCCCTTGGATTTTTCTCCCCCCTCCACTCCCCAAAAAACAATCTGGGATTCCCAGGTCCCCTCTCTGCCAACTAAATCTTTTTTTTTAATTCAGCATCATAGACACATCTGTCTAATTATTAACTGACTGTTCCATCAACTAAGGAAAGAACTCAGAGAAATCTTGGTTCACATTTTGGGCAAACTCCTTAGAAGGAGTGTTTGATGGAGCAAATGAGATAAGAAGTGCTTTGAATTCCGAAGCATGCGATTTGCAGAGTCTTTGCTTCTTATCCAAAAATGGGGCTAGAGATGGCTATGGGATATTATGACACATGTGGCTTCTCACTGTTCTAAACCAAGCTTACCAAAGCATGAGTAGGAAGGGAGTACTTTATGCCTTGCTTGACTAACATGTAAAATAACCAATGAGATTGGGCAGATATTTGGTTTGAGGTAGCATGGATTTTGTACCTGCTAAAATTGAAGATCTACACTTCTTGGCATCACTTCCTATGTACTCTTGAGCACACTGGTGAACCACACCACAATATCCAGAGGTTATCACAAATTAAAAGCAAATCTTAATGCTAAAATGGAATTTCAAAGGTGATGTGCCATTGAATTCTCATTTCTGAAGACAATCAGGAAGCATAAAAATGGAGAATGGATGTTTTTATGCCTGGCTTAAAGATGTCCTGGAGCACCCATGAATTAGGACTCATTTTATTTTCTTATATTGCAAACCTTAAATAATTACCTCAAATTACTTTCAATTGGAATAACATAGGCTAATTATCCAATGGATGAGGTAACCTATATATATCTCATCTATCCACCCATTTGTTATTTGGTTCTTAAGGATTCCTCAGAGCTCACTTTTCAGTAAAGTGTATTGCTAATTTTCATTGCAAGAGACAGCTGAGCATGCAGGGCCACTGAACTTTCTCATCCCTCTTGAGCATTTATTTCTAGGTAGTGACTTTAGATTGAAGACTAGACTTTCTCATCCTCCTTCAGCATTTTTTTACAGCCTTGGCTGCTGACTTCAAAATCAAAGCTAAGGGCATTAGCACATACTGTAAGATAAGAAGGTAGTGGGATCCTTCTGCATAAGTTAATATGTCTACTAGAACTGAGTCTTGGGCTTCCTTGCAATATATAGACAAGGTTATCTATTGAAGGAGTCAGAAAATTCAAGATGGCAATCATGATCATGCCACTGAAATTCTATCATTTTTTGCACATGTAAAATGGGTGGGGCTTTTATCATGTGGTTATGGGGCCTTGACGTTTTTGATCCCTCTTATACTCATTCCAGTCGAAACAGTTCTTTGCACTCCACTTTTTCATCATCTCTATTGAGATTCAAAAAGACCTTTTTGTGTTCTGAAAGAATCTTACCTATCTTTATGAAGTATAAAACTTTTTTTTTCTGTTTTAATAAATAAGTAACTTATTTATTAAAGACACTTATATGGCCATCCAACCCTCCCATGGTGACTCTGGGTGGCTTACAACAATAAAATTCTGCAACATAAAACCCATAATCTCCCCCCACCTAATAATAATCTCTTGAGTAATCCCTAGGGAAACTGGTGGGCAGAATATGGGATTGCTTTAAGGCAAAGATGTCAAACTCGACTTCGTTGAGGGCCGCATCAAGATTGTGTTTGACCTCGAGGAGGGGCAGGGTGATTGTGGCCAGCATGACATTATTTGTGTCCGGGGTGTGTGTGTCTTTGGTGGCCCGAGTGCTCTGCCAGCAAAAACAGGCTCCTGAGCTCCATTTTTGCTTGCAAAGGTGTCCTGCATCCCTCTGCCAGCGAAAACAGAACTCGGGAGGGCCGTGCACAACTCTTGCAAGCTCTGTTTTCACTGGTAGAGCCACTGCGAGCTGGTCCTTCGCTATTTCCAGGGCGGCCCTGTGGGCCACATCTAAGCACCTCACATGCCAGATCTGGTCCCCGGGCATTGAGTTTAATACCCCTACTTTAAGGTAAGCATGGACCTTAGCGTTAAAGTCTTGATGCTGATATTCCAAAATTTTTCCACTTCAATAGGTTGCTCCAGTTACTCACGACTCCATGGTGAGACAGTTCATAAATGGTGTTGCCACCCCACCTCAAACCACAATAACCTTTGTTGCCTACCAGGCAGTTGAGTCACATGGTATTGCTTTTTCTCAAAGAGCAACATTTAACAGCTGAACTGAATATCTAATAAAATTAATAAAAAGCTTTCTGCCTATTCACTGGGGACTTTCCCCACAGCTGAGCTGATATCTTCTCTATCCTCCATGACACAGCAAAACAAAAAACAAAAACCTAGCATGAACTTTGCTGTCCTATTGCCAATCCCTATCCTGCTTCTCATACCTTTGTTTCCATACATTAGCAGTTACCTGATTCCCCTCCAAGGTGACAAAAACCCTAACACATACCACACATCTTGAGTATCCCTGTGTCCCAAAAAGCTAGAGTAGTCAATTATCTTAAAAACACGCCTCATGATGGCCTATATTGTATGATCTGACTTGGAGGCCCATTCGCAATCCAGCCCACCTGGAACTTGGGGTAGATGTCCCTATGGATGTGGTCTAATTCCAGATGTTTTGTCCAACCTGAAGCATTCAGACAGCCTGGAACAGAGGTTTCAGAATCTCTAGCCAATACAACTTGCAGATCCAGAGAATAATTACTCAAGACACTTGGAAACTGACAAGTTGAGAAAGCTGTGTCTTATATATATGCACATTCTATACTAATGCTCTTGATTCCATTTATGTGACCCACATCCACAGAGACCCATAACTGGTTACCAAAATAGATGCCCCACTTCTCCATTTGTGGTGATTTCAGACACAATTCAAGACCTTCTCTCCCCACCCCCACCCCCATTTCCCTTCTCTCCTTCATCTCACCACCCCAGCCCTCCTGCTCCATTTCCCCTTTGGTGTATGCAAGCGTATTTCCTCCCTTTGCATTTTGCAAAGGTATCTCAGCAAAAAATAGAACTGAGGGGGATAGGGGAGAATGTTGCAGGGAGAGAGGCAGACTGGTTGAAGTGACATGGGTGGTGAGGGCAGACCCTGACAGCCCTATATCTGGGCCAGGGCCAAGCAGAAATATTCTTCACCAACGAGGCAGTTTGGGTCTTTGCTGCAGGGACTGCAAACAGTTAGAAGAATGAGGGGGGAGGGAGAAGGCCATGTCATCTCACATTAAGGCACTCTGGCTGATGCAGTGGCTTTGCATTGCCTGAGGAGATCTGAGTGCTTGGTTTCGCAGAAGCACGGAAAGGTCATTGCTCAAGATAGCGCTCCCCTTGGATAAAAGGTTACACTCTTGTGGGTTGCCCCAAACTCTCAGTTGCCACCCATTCATTATCTCTTTCTCATGGACTCCAAGGCTTCAAGCAGCTATCACCAGTTTCCCTGCAGCCCCTATTTTGAGCCAACCAGGAAGAAAACTTCCTGTCTCTGAGAGATCAAGATTCCCACAATACACACCAGATATACAAAACCTACACACTATCCTGGAAATAAAATCTTCTTCCATTTACCTCCTCCTACCTCTTTTCTGCCAGAGAGACCGAGACTGTTTTCATGTCTTCCCATTTGTTGTCCCTTCTGGTCTTGAGTCAATGTGCATGTATATTTTGTATGCCATGGATGATTCTGCCCCCACCATAATGAATTAGAACCAGATAGAAGAATCTATCTGTATTGTGAGTGTGCAGTCATGGATTAACAATTTCTTAACATACATTTTTCTGTGACTCTTTATAAACTATTAATAAACCGTTGTCTCACCACAGAGCCAGACAGGAAGAAGAAAAGGCCTGGGGTGAGGGAAGCTAAGAAGCCAGAGGAGAATGTCACTTTTCCATCAGGGTATAAAGCAAGACATCACATGAGGTTCAGGGACCACATATCAGATTTCTGGACACTATTTATTGGAAGAGAAGTTTCCAGAATTCTGATTAGTAATATTTGCTGGAAAGAAGGCTATACCGATAGCACAGAATTCCAGTGCATATATTTCAAAGTCAGGAATTATCTGCATAAGCAATTTAAGGTGGTAAGATTTTGGCTTGGTTTTTGGGGGGGCTGGGGTCCCCTTTCTGTGTAAAAGTGCTTAACTCTTTGAGGAAGGAGGGTCAGCCTATATCTGCTGATGGTTTTGAAATTGACTAGTAGGCTTCCTATCTGTGTGAGAACCAGCCGAAGGACATCTTTGTATAGAATGACATCATCACCCTGCAAAATTCACCCTCGTTTGAATGTGCATGTAACATTGTATGTACATACCAAAAGATTGGTGCTTGCGCTGCATGGCTACTTTTCTCAGTTGGTCTCCCCTTGCCCCTCCCTGCACTTGTGCCCCAAATAAAAGTGTCTTCCTTCTTTCTGTGTACCTGATCTTTCTAATTACAAGCAAAAGACAGCAACAGTGGTGCTCTAAGCAGCACTGAGCAGCTGTCTCAAGCCACCACATTAATTCCCCATAATGCTGTGAAACACCCTCACACTCAAAGCAACTCATGGCTATATCTATTGATTCTGACTGAGAAGCCGAGCATTGTGGGAATTTGAAATGGAGGCTTGGTCTAGTTACTTGTGGCTTCGACCATGCAAATAATTAATGGAGAGCTGAACAACGCTGAATGTGGATGCTTCTCTAAAGAATTTCCACAGACCATTCTTTTAAATTTCAAACACACCAAAGAAGATATGTATGATTTTTTTTACAGGCTTTGCATTCTGCACTAAAATCTCACTTGGTTGGAGCAAAATTATGCCATTTTCTTTCATGTCTGAGTTGATAAGTTAGATAAGAACAAGAGTTGAGTAGGATATTTCTTAGCTGAACCCAAATCTTATAAAGGAAGGGGGAGCCTGGGAAAGAGAAGTAGTAGTTGGAAACGGAAGGAGTATGAAGGGATTCCTAATTTTGCAGCACCTTGTGGATACATTTTCCCCTTTGCATTTTAAAAACAAGACACTTGCACAGATATTGTACAAGCTGGTCAATGCATGAAGCTTGGCCAACAGTGGTTAACGCTGCCCCAATCCAACATTGGAACAAGTTGCTATGCAGGAGAGTGGAATAACCTGGAATAGGAAAAAATGGCAAAGAACATTAACTGTCTTCACATCAGCACAATTTTTAAAGATAGTTAGGATGACACTGCAGTTCAGCAGCAAACACACTGAATCCAAATCTCCAGAGCTCTTCTGTGCTTGGGGAGCATCTAAGCCTCTATACTTTGTCTATAATACTGATGCCAAACAAAGCAGACCCACAATTGGGATGGAGGCTACGGTAGTTTGATGCTGATTTTCTTGCCCTCTTCTTGGTCAGCAGAAGGAAGCACTGGTTGGCTCATGCAACATTTATAGGTAGTCCTTGGCTTATGATTGGTGACAGTTAGTGGCAGCTTAAAGTTCCGATGCCAACCTCATGATCACATTTTAGGATTCAGCAACCAGCCCACATTTATGGCTGTTTGCAGTATCTAGCAGTCATGTGATTGTGATTGTCAATCTTTTTGCCGAAAATCAGCATTTACTCCAGTTTGCAGCAAAAAAAGCTCCATGATGAACAATAGATTCCCTTAATAACTGTGGCATTCACTTAGCAATTGCTGCAAAAAAGGTCATAAAATTACATCTAGTTCCATGATAGCCTGCTTTATACCGTTGTGATTTACAACCATTATGGTTGTTAAGAACTACCTGTAAAGACTGGTGCTAGTGATAATCACCATAAATCAGTTTCTGAGGGCTTGGAGAAACAGTTTGGTGCAGTGGTTAGGCAGGAAAGCCAACTAAGTTATTTTGGACCTCTCATTTTCAGTCCAATCTGTCTGACTGTATTATTGTGGAGCAAATAAAAAGAGAGTCATTATACTTCACATTGAATTGTATAAAGAAAGACAACGTATAAAGCTAATGAATAACAAAAAATAGCAGCATTGATATGATGTCTCTCCTTCCATCTCTGCTCCTAAGCCATTTGAGAATTTATGGTCATATAGGAGGACTACAACTCCCATATCCCAGAGTCAATCTATCTGTCACTGTCAAGCATATCTGAAGAGCACCAGTTTGGGGAAGAGTGTTATTAACTCTATGCTGATCATTGTTTTCCATCCTATCTTCTCAGACAGTTGTCAGCAGCTGGAAAGTAGCTTGGATTCTGAGCACCCCCAAGGTGGTGGCAACCAAGACCTAGATGACTCCCAAATCCATTTGCAGCTGAAGCGCAAATTGCAAAGAAACAGAACTTCTTTTACACAGGAGCAAATAGAGGCATTGGAAAAAGGTAAAGCAGAGAGGAAACAGAGATTGTTCTCTGATTGGGTGGAATTTCTTTCCTGAGGTAATTTGAGCAGGAGGTTGAGAGACAAGTGTGGGGAATGTCAGTGTTTTTATAACCAGCATGTAGATGCACCCTGTTACATTCTAATCTACACAATTGCCTTAAGGGGATGATTCAAACAAAAACATAAAACTTTGTTAGCATGTGACCTTTCATAAAAGATGTATGAAGAGCTTAGGAGTTAGTTAGTCTTTCCAGGTACTTGTTGTCCTAATAACAGATGTAGACAATCCATCAAACCCAGGTATACAGTTTAAGAGAACCAGTTGCACAACTGTGTATTTTTGAAGCCACTGACAGGTGAAGCCTGAAAAAAATGTTTCTCAAACTTGGAAAATTTAAGATGTTTGGACTTCAACTCCCAAAATTCTCCAGTCAGGTAGGAATGCTCCCCATGCTGGCTGAGAAATTCTGGGAAATAGTTTAACATTCCCAAGGTTGAGAAACATTGCCTGAAGATCTCTGAAACAGGAAATTTCCTTTTATTGCATCAAATTATAAATCCATCTAAATTAGAATTGTGGCTGGCAGTGCCTCACATAGGAATTTTTTTCCAGTTCTAATCCAGAAATTATCAGCAAATAAAACTGAAGATTTTGCTAAAAACAGGATGCGTTACATATTGACTGAGCAAAACTAAAGATATTGGAAATCCTTTCTGTAGGATGGCAGTCATGCTATACAGAAATCATAAACAATATTGCAACCTACATACGAAACTGCATTTTTTGCCATGTGTTATAAGCTGTGCCATTTTTAAATCATACACAGTTTTAGAATTGGAAAGCACTGGATTATGCATATTTTACTGACTTCCTCTAACCTCTTTCTTAGAATATTGCTGTGTAATAATTGTGAGAGGTATAATTTATTTTTTTCTAAACCCAGATATTAACATTAGAAAAAAGTAACAATAACTTCATCTACTTAATGGCATTCTGTTAAGGATGTCCGATTATTTAAAGTCCAGAGTTGATAATTCAATTTTAAAGACAGAATGGGAATGGGAAGAGACATACGTGGACATCTGGTGGTCATAAACTGTGTGCAGGCTATGCATGAAGCCGCTTTTTTTGGGGGGTGGTCATGTAATACAAGACATGACATTTTTAAATCACGCATTATACCAAAATGCATATATGTACCAAAAGCATAGAATGCATTATATCGGTGGTTTTCCAACTGGGCCACTTGAAGATGTGTAAGCTTTAACTCCTAGAATTTCTTCAAAGTGGTGTTGAAGTCCACACATGTTAAGCTGGCCCAGTTTAAAAAAACACTGCAATGATTTTTAACACTAGAGTTTCTAAAACATATGGCTCTTAGAACAAAAAGGAAAGAAGATGACTGCTGTAAACAATAAATGGATACCACTGGACATAATGTTTGCTGTCTTGTTGAATTCCTATGGAAGTATGACACTGGAGTGACCAGGTAATAATCTAACATTGAAGGAAGATTATCTTTCTAAATACATATTCTACTGCTGGTAACTAAAGGAGAACTAAAGTGAGAGAAGGATCACATATGAAAGAACTGTTCTTTTGAATCCAAACATCAAAGTAATAAGGGGAAGTATGTACCTCTAATATGATATGTAGAGTATGAGTGCTTGAAAATATATTTTGTTAAGATCTGTAAGTGTTGGTAAAGTGGAGGTTATGTCTTTAATATCTTAACTTGATGTACCTTAAATCTTCAGAATTTGAGCGTACTCACTACCCTGATGTCTTTGCCCGTGAACGCTTGGCAGCAAAAATTGATCTTCCCGAAGCCCGGATTCAGGTAAATGAGATGACCTTGTAGCCATTTAACAAGAAATAAAAGGGCAGGGATTTTCTACCATTACACTCCTTGTTCTCTTGGGCAACAGAGTTCTTCTTTTTAATTTTTCCAGGTCTGGTTCTCCAACC
>JANHFN010004357.1:236488-247377 GCA_032468175.1 Toxicocalamus goodenoughensis
CTTTCTTTGGCATACATGGAAATCTGAAGAGTCCAATTTAGCAAAGAGGCTCTCTACTCATCAGATATCCAAAGCATGAAGAGATGAGCTTAGGACCCAGGGTCAGTATTTTCAGTCTGTTGTTAAGATTTACCAAACAAACAACCATTTCAGTTAAAGGTACAGCCGCTGAATTTGCACAAAATGCAATGCTTAGATCATTCTAATTCTTGTTTTCTTTAAACAGTGGCTTAGCATGTTATGCAAACTCATTTGGTTAGTTTATAATTCGGTGTGAGTAATTTATTAACCCAGAATAAATAAATTTTGTGAAACCAACTGCTGTAAACTTCTTTTATAGAGGACTGCTACAACTAGGAATAGCAAGGATCTTTTTGTAGTTGATCAAGAGAGAAAATTTTGGCAAAAAATTGGCACATTTTGCCACTTCTCTGAACATTGTTGAAAACGCTGTTTATAGCTATTCCCTTGTCCCAATTAAATGTAAAGGAATGCCAGCCTATTTTGTAGATATTCTCTCTCATATCATTTTTCCAAAATGACTATTAACATGTTTCTCCAATGCTATTGGGACACATCTTTGGAATATTATTAAGCAAATTCCATTTGCAATTATAGATCAGGTGATCTTGATGTCTTGCCTTCCTTTAAAAAAACCTAGTCCTAAAAAATTAGGGCATCAAACTGCCTGATAATGCCTCCCAATAATTAAATTACCTTTGTGAAAGTTATTTGTTAGACACCAAATTGGTCACTCTTGTGGAGTTGCTAAGAGTCAAGTTGAAGATCCATAACTAGAATTCTCCTCTTAACTACAGATTGCATAAATTATTGATGGAGGGGGGAAGCAGCTTAATTAGCTTATATTATATTCTTCTAAATTACAGTTATATGAAAGTTAATGTATCTACCTTTCCCAGGATTATATGCTCCAAATTCAGATTGTATGCCTTCCCCAAGATGACTCATACATACAAATAAACAGAGTCATGTTTAATCATTAATTTTCATTCTTTTGAGTAAAATTCTGGTTTTTTTTTGTATAACTTATCTTTAATGGCAAAATCATTTATTCCATGAATTCTAGGGAAAGTGTTAGTTACTAAATTATGTGTCAAGTTATAGTTATAGTTGACCAAGCCAAGTGTAATTTTCCAAAATAAGTTATTTTTGGTCTAACATAAATATTTGTAACATTTAAAGTGAATGCACTTTTTGTTGAGCTGAATCTATAATCGAAAGGATCTTGAGGAATTTGGAAATTCTTTTTTTAGGCTAGTTATTATTTTCCTGTAGCTAATTAAGAAATTGAAAAGTGGGGTATATTTCCAGTTGCTTCGGATAGTGAGATGGGTGGCGGATTGAATGAATGAATCATCTGGAGAAGAAAAAGTAAAACAATTACCCTATCCCGTTTAAAAACTTATAGAAATTACATAGCTAAGTACTGTAGAACGAGAGCTTTGTTAATCTAGGCAAAAAACCAGGAAACTAGAAGCAACTTTTTCAACAAGCATATTTTCTTTAAAAGCTTGCCTTTTAATAGAACTTGTTAAGTGGAGAAGATGTTATTAGATTGCTGATAGATAGTTAAGGGTCATCCTTAGCCGCCAACTAACTAATATTGGGCTGATGTGTTACAGCCTTTGAGCCCATAAGATTCAATCATGCCATTCAGTCAGCTTGTTCTGTATATTCAGGTGGCTTTCAGAATAAAATAACAAAATATACCATTTGTTATTTAAAGAATGGGTGTGTTCTAAAAAGCAATAATGAAGTACTGGCCAATTATATCTATTTGACTAGCAAGAGTCCACCCCTGAGTCTTCTCATCATTCCCCCCTCCCCATGTATAAGATGCAACTATTTTCCAGCCTCTTAATTTGCTTTTATTAATCAGGCATCTAAATGGATTGAATTACAACTCCCATTATCTCCAGTCAGCACATCAGGTAATGAGAGATACAAGTCCTATAGGTTCTTGTAGTATAAAGGCAGGGAATTATAAAATTTGGAGTACAGAGCTTTGGGGGGAACCTTTTTGAGGAGGGCTGCACAGACAATGAAAACATTAAAACACAATGGCTAAAATAGAAGACCAGATGTTATTGGGGTAGAAACATTCATTTCATTGAATTAAGTATTAATTTTTCTTATTCCTAGACATTGCAGAAGTAAATGTGTCATCACAGTCAAAATTTCCAGGTTCCTTGCTTGAGTGATGCACGCTGCATTTGCTCACAGCTATGGTAACTTCCTCTCCTATAAATGATTGCTCATTTGGAAACCTTTAGTTGGACAGAGTGAATTTCTGTGCTGCAATTTAAAAAAGCAATTATACCAATGTAAGCACAGAATATTATTGAAGTCTCTTAGGCAGTGTTTCTTAACTTCAGTGACTTTAAGAGATATGGAGTTCAACTTCTAGAATTCCCTAACTAGCATGGCTAGCGGGGGAAATCCAGGAATAAAAGTCTTAAAACTGCTGAGGTAGAGAAAGACTGCTGTAAGGGATTTGTAATACAAGTAGTCCTTGATTTACAACCATTAGTTTAGTGACCATTCGAAGTTAACAATGGCAGCAAAAAAATGACTTATGACCATTGTTCATACTTATGCTTTTTGTCACCTCCAATCCCCCACAGGCCACTATAACACTTAAGCTGGTCTTGGATAGGACAGAATAAGGGGGAAAAGATTACTTTAACATTGCTAAATCTAAGAGTGATGTATTGTTTCACGTGTGAGCTGGGAACAAAATGAGGACAATGTCATGGGAAATGGCAGGACATGCTTTATGCTGTGGTGAGATGCAAGTAGGAAGCAACAATACAGTGCAAGACCTTCTAAGATCATCCAAGCAAGAAAGACAGCCCTAAAACATCTGCAAAAGATAAACGTATCTGCTTGTTCATACCCTACGGTTATCTTTGTTAACACCTTTTCTAATTGAATCTGTTATTAGACTGCTCTTTTCGATAAGTTCCTCTAACCATTCAAGTGAAACATTTCTCTCATACACATTAAGGCCATTGGATCTACTGCCTTATGATGGTGGAGAGAATAAAAACTTTTCTCTTCTTTTTGATAGCTCTTCAGGTACTTGAAGAATGCTGTGATTGCCCTCAATTCTTTTAAAATTTCATAACTACAAATATTTTCCAAAAGCCTACTCTGCCCTCCCAAATAGTTTACCATACACAGCTATGCCTTATTTATATCTATGTGTTTTTGTAGAGAAAAGGACTAATCTGAAATTACAGTAATGGGTGGGGATACATGAAATGATGTTTGTGTTTACACCTACCAACTCGTGAAGTATATGTACACATATAAAATGAATTGTGTTCTTCTAGGACTATAGAGGATCAAACTTGCCAGCTACTGTCAAGCAATTTATTCTGCCTTGTGACAAACCCTGATTATTATAGTATATTCCTAGCTCTTCTTGTTTCTTCTTGTTTGTTTCAGGGATTAATGTGCATATTCTGTTTTTCTAGTGAGTCCAATGGGTCTTTAAAAATTATCCTATCAGCACTGGGAAACTGGGGACCAGAGTTACCACTCGCAATTAGAGCTAGAATTTTTGAGCACAGTTTTAATTACTGGTTTCCCCTGGATTAGGCCAGAGACCCTCTGTAGAGAAGCCTCTTGTTTTAGGCAGCTTTAGGCAAAAGCTTCTATCTCTGCTTGCTGACTTCTGCAGATGATATTCCAAAAGATGCTAGAGGCATCACGAATAATTGCCTTTGATAGCTTCATGGGCCCCAGATGAGTCCAATTTGATTACTGTATATTGTTTGAAGAATATATAGCTTGGTTCTCCGTCTTGAATCTACTTCCAACCAATTTTATTTAATAATTCTGAGCAGAGGCACCTTTCTTATTCCCCCCCCCTTCTCCCAACTAGAGAGGTACAGGCCAAGGCACCAAAATACCTGAAACCTCCCATACCTTTGGTTGAGATCCCCATAGCTATTTTAAAAATTGCTGCTGAATTTTAATTTGTAAGGTGAGAGGAGGGGAAAACCAAAACGGTTTTCAGCCAATTTGGGCTATGGAACTACTGTGAACCCACAAGTTCCATCTGCATGGTGATCACTCATTTAGAACTATTCAAGGCACTCTCGCTACATTGGAAAAGCTGTTTTGAACTATTCTGCTTGCAAACATTTTCACGGATTAAGCCATGCATGGTGAATGGGAGCTGCTAAATCCCATGTCACATGAAAATGATGCAGGCTGAACCTTCAGAAAGCCTTTATAAACAGTGTTCAACCTACTGGGATTTTTTTTTTAAAAAAAATTGTGCTAACAGCCATGTATGTGATCCTGGGGTGGGGTGGGGGAAATAGCTGCTTTAAAAAGCTTTAGACATGCTACATTTCTGCCTTCACATGATGTGAGGCATTTATTAAAATTATATCTCCAGCAAACTTAATATTTAACTGATCAGTTGAATAAATCAGATCAAAAGTTGCGCCTAAGTTTTCAGATTTTTAAAAATTATACAAATAATTACAGAAAGTACAGATGGCAAACAATATCACCTTTTGTGATAGTGAATTTATGGACATGTTTTTATTAGCAAAATAATACATATTTTCTCAAAAACAAGTCCTATTGAGTTGACAAGATTTTGTTCCAGGTAACACGTAGAACTGCAATAGAAACATTCTTATTTGTAAATTGATTGATCTTGTTTCCTTGTATGAAGAGTTGCTAATCAGGTGCCAGGATATGTGGTACTAAAATATGGGCTGTTAATCGTGAACAATTAAATACATTATATTGACAGCTATTTTAGAATGTTCAAATTGGACTTTCCTGGACTTTATCAGAGAGTGGCTTTATTGGAAATTCTCCTGTATTCAGGAACATTACTTTATAAGATCCTGCTTTGATTTTTTTTTTAAAGGATGTTTGCTTTTCAACATCTTAGGCCCATTTAGCATAATCCCAGTAGAGCAGGAATATTTTTTCTGATATGACAAAGCAAGATGTTATAAAGTAGAGAAAAGTAAGGTTATTGTTATGAGATGGGTTTTCTTGGGGCCAGATAATGGATAGACGCACAAAGATATTTGACCTTTAGCAGTCTATAAGGATTTTATCAACCAAATAGCCATCTTATTTTGGAATCCTCTCTTAAAATCTATTGTACAGAAATAATCCATTTTTGTTAATAATGTACTAATTTAATATACTATATTAAAATATGGAAAACTCCAGATATTTTCGGAACTCCAATTTTTAGAATCCTTCACCATCGGCAATTTGCCTATGGTTATGGAGAATGATACTTCAAGTAAAATTTAAGTCACCAAGCTCTTTGAAAGCCCATCCATACATTCTGCTTTTATTAAGAAGCTCCAGTGACCAATTATTTTTCTGTTCATTTATATATATTTTTGTTTAAATGTTATATAGATTTATGAAAACAGAAATATTGTTTAAAAACAGCTAAAATGAACTAAAAGAAAAAGAGGCCTATAACACTAAAGGAAAATTAATTATGGAAAAACTAAAAAAAACAGAAAGAGAAATCTGATAATAATGCAAAATAATGGACATTTTAAGATTTCTACTTTTCTTCAGTGTCAAAATATAAATAATCACAATTCAATTTTTAAATGTCATCTTAAATTCAGACTTTGTAGCTTTATACTATCCAATTTTTTGAAACAGTCATTTCAGAAGTCCAAAGTCAACAAATTTCATTAAGGCAATTGTTAGGATCTGGTACATCCATCTTTTAGGAGCATGTGATCACTATCTTTGCAACAGTCCAGCATGATAAGCAGAAACTCTTCATAAATCAATCACTTCCAATATTTTGGAATATAATTTAATAACTTACTAACCTCTATAGGCCTTATTTTCTGTCCAAGAACCTTGAGTAGGAATAATACTTAATCAATTAGGAAACATCAGTGGAGAATTGCAGGAGTTACAAATTAAACTATTTGCAAATAAAGACTTTTTTCCCCTTTGAGTAGCCCAATAATCTTCCCCTAAATATATTTTATAGGAAAGCAGGTGCCCCGTTAACTGTTTCTTGAGCACATGGATGTACAGTCTTTATCTACTCTTTGAGCACCATGAAGATGGTTTCCTGCTCCACTTCAAAAATTGTCTTTTTCAGCATCAGACTTCAATTTGAGGTCAATCATTCCCATATGAGTTTTGGGGTAGGGACTTGTTCTGGTGATACTGCCCAACTGGGACTCTTTACAGTCGGCTCTTCCCCTCATCCCATTCCTGATTTTCTGTTGAAATTGATGGCTGTAGCAGTGGAGTCAAAGACTTACCCATGCAATAAAATGCTCTCTATGTCTGCCTCTTTCTGCCCCATTTCTTTTGACAACCAATGGAGAATATGAGGAGACAGAGTAGAAGCAAATCATTTTAGTGTTGATTCATCTAACCTCCTCCCATATGCTTTCACTTGCTCCCCCTCCTGCATGAATAGAGAAGTGGGAGAAAGGGCTTCTTGCAACCACCTGCACTAAGGCCAAAGTAGCCTTGCTATAAAAGTAAGGCTGCAAACCCATGAACTACAGATCTTAAATTCTCTGTGATTTAGGCGCTGCCATGCCAAACTGTAGGGGACATAAATACATAAGTAACTGTCAAATCCAGACATCATCCCACAAATAAAGCCTCAGGCTAGTTTAATCAATTTTCCTTTGCCTGCTAGTTGATGATATCTTTCCTTAATTATCAGGATGAAAATCTGTGACCCTCCCAGTGCAGCTGAGCTACAGGCCACCACAACCCCAGGTAGCATAGCCTAAATGAAAGATGTTGACAGATGGAATCCAAAATTTCTGGAAAAACAAGGGTTCCAACTTTTGAACTCTATCCATCCATCTATGCAGGTAGGTCATGCTTGCAGAAAAATTGAGTAATTCAATGTGTGTGGGGGGGACTGGGTAGCAAGACTGTTTTGATATTGAATGGCATAATGGCTGAAAGTGGGATGGGAAGTAGGGAGGGCTACAGGGGAATTGTTATTCTGTTTATTGCTGCTGCTTAAAGATGAGTGCTATTTAAAGATGAATATTGCCTGCCAATGTTCATCTCATTTGACTATCTTCATCTTCATTCTATTACGAATCCCTTAGAGACTTCAGCACCTCCATTTAGGCTGGCATAATTATCTTGTTCAAATTGCAGCACAGAAATTCATCCTACCTAGCTAAAAATTTGCAAATAAATACTCTCTTCTAGAAGAGGAAGGTAACTTGTGAACCAATGTGGTGCACACCATTCAAGCAAATAAATTGATATGGTTACTCATTTCTGCAATACCTAGGAACAAGACATTTCTTTGCATTAGCATACTATTAAAGGCAGAAACAAACAGAGGCTTAACCAAAGAAGGGAGTAGAAATCTATGCTCAAAAATATTTTCTCTTATTTGATTTTTTTTGTAAAAATCACCTGTGAAGTAGAAGAGCTATCTGAATCAGGTAGGTGTGGTCCAGGAAAGCACACACACACACACACACACATCTTCCAAATAGCTGTAATATAAAAGAAAAAGAGCTCATGCCAACCAAGCTGCTTTTTTCACCATGAATTACAGGATTACAGAATAATAGAGTTAGAAGGGATCTTAGAGGACTTCTAATCCAACTTCCTGCTAAGGCTGGACATTATATGCCATTTGCAGAAGTATTCTGCAAAGGAATTGATGTCCCTCCAATGTGCCATGCTATAATGTTATAAGAAATTATAGTCTTATTAATCTCTACAGTTCAGTTGGAGAGGTAGGGTGGGGGAACTTACATCCAATAAATTGGATTTGGACTGACTAATGAGTGGATATTAAGAGGATTGCACTAAAGGTCTATTTCAATGTAACTAGACAGGGCAAATATGCAAGAACATAGATATTTTCAGTGCTATCTCATCAATATTTATTTAGTGGTTATTTATTAGCATTTAGTTATTTATTTAGCATTTTCCAAACGTTGGCACCTTTAAGACATATAGACTCCCAACTCCCAGAATTCCCCAGATAGCAAAACTAGCAAAGCTGGCTGGGGAATTCTGAGAATTGAAATGCGTGTCTCTTAAAGTTGCCAAGGTTGGGAAACCCTGATTTAGATGTTAGACTGAACTGATGCATAACCTCCTGGGTAAAGTATTTGATCTTAACTGAAATATGTTTTATGCTTTTTACCTAAAACTCCTTGTGTGGTTTTTATTTTTCGTATTGTTGTTTATTTATGTAGCTTCTTACTGGCAATTGGGAATTTGATCAGGGGGCAGAAAGGAAATGTTGCTCAACATGCAATAGGCAGAAGTGGGGAATGTGGTGGTCCTAATGCTGCTGATTTTTTAAAAGGAAAGCATAAATAAAAACAGAGCTCTTTCATTTTTTTCCTTGGCTAAATTGACTTTTTACAGACTACCTCTCTAGACCAAGATTTCTGAACCTGGAATTTTAGTTTGAACTCTAACTTCATATTATTATCCAGAATAGTTCAGTATTACATTACAAAGACAGAATGTGAGGTTTCTTATCTACTATTATGAAGACGAGTTTCTAATAAAGTTTCTGGTTTGAACTTCAGTTGAAAACCTTTGGACTTTTTACATAAACAAGAGAAAATGTTGGGGCTGAAGATATAAACTTGATCTTCCTATCTTAAAATGTATGGCGCTTTTGTGTAGAACTTGAAAGAACCCTCCCTCTGTCCCCTGGAGTAAAGATATTCATGGCAAAGGTAATAAAAATCTGTGGTTAACTTCACTGATTTTTCAGTTTTACAATTATTGTACATCTATTCTAAGATGTTCTAATGTGAGGACATCTTACAGCTGTGCATAATTGTCAGCAAATGGTGTAAAGGTCTAACCATTAAGTAAAACCCAACAACTCTAAAATACTAATACGGTAATTATTTACATGTCAGTATATTGATTATATTTATTACCTGCCTTTCTCTAGTGATCTATGGTAGTCTACACTTGCCACCATTTAACTTTGCAAAGAACTGTACTTTAAGTTGAGCAAAAATGTAACTAGTCTTAGATTACCCACAGATAAAATAAGCACATCGCCACAACAAGCAGAAGTTTGCAAAAAGACAGGTTTACCTAAAATGCATATTGTAATTGATAGATAAAAGCCATTGGTCTAGTGGTTAAGTCATCCGTTTAAAAACCACAAGACTGAGTTCTATTTCTGCCTTACGCAAAGAAACAAACAAAAAAACCAGTTGAATTACCTTGAGCCAGCCACTTTCTCTCAGCCTTAGGAAGCAGACAATGGCAAAACACTCCTGAAAAGATTGCCAAGAACACTGCAGGGATTAGCTCAAACAATCACCAGGAATCAATACTGATTCAAAGTCACCAAAAAATGAAAAGTCTTACACTATTTGACTGACTATACTGAAAAAGATTTTTGAACAGGTGACTTAATGTATTTTTATTCCTCTTCAACCATGCTTACTATTCAGTTAAACTGGATTTGAAACCTCTCAAATAAAGGAATCCTCAGTCACCTTATCCACAGATTTCTCCATTGTTAGTTTAAGACTCTAAACATGACAGTTCATTGATGTTTAAAGAAAGCTTGCCATTTCCTCCGTGTTTCAAGGTTTCATTTGTAGCTAGGTTCATTCATTTAAAGCTTTGTAATTATTGTTTTTTTCTCATTTGCCAACCATTACAGCTAATCCACTCTGATGAACAACTCTTCCCATTGCCTGAAGAAGAGAGAAGGATTTCCAAACTCTTCTTCTTTCTCTCCCAACCCTTGTACCAGTGTCAGTTGTAATACCTACTGGTACAGAGGATGGAAGGGGAAGTGGTTCAGGGGTTTTACACCAGAATTTATATATTTTCCAGCTTGGATTATCTCTCTAAACCTGAGAAAAAGACCATAGGCAGCAACTTCCTGCCCTTCATCCAGTACTGAAAGCAGATCAGATCACATGAAACCACCCTGGGGGGAAAAAACCTGTCTCTATTACTAGTTTAGCCACTTTTTGGCTTTCAACTGCTTGGCAAAATCCCTCTTGTTTGAAATACAATCAACTAGCAAAATAAATGTTTCTCCATCTGAAGCAAGTGGAACTTAAAGAGGTTGATTATTTGCAGATTTAGCCTGGAGTTGAATGAGTTGTGTTTGAAGGGGTTTAACTATAGATATGGAGTATGAGTAAGAATAGGAAGCATAAGAAAGGCTGTTTTTTTACCCACAGCACTGAGCTGGACTTATTTCAAAATAATTTACTGAACAAAACCATAAATTCCTGGATTCTAGGAACATGCTAAGTTGGAAGCAAACAAATTAGTGTTGTTTAGTGGAAGACCACACAAAAGAGTTTAGGCATTTCACCCATAACAGATAGATTAGAGCTCTGTCAATATTGGCTACGTGTTTTTGAGACTGGGGTGGAAATGAGGAGTCACAGGAGATCACAACTTCACAGAGTTTTTATGCAGCAGAAGGCAAATATTCACAAATTGGACTAAGCTAGAATGTAATTTGTTTACTTTCAGTTTAGTTTGGAACACAAAGAGACCAAATGTGTGGCTTGTTTAGGACAGAAAAGCAGTGCTTGAAAACATTGTATGATTCTGACAGTAAGTGTGCAAGGGAAAATGGATGGTTTGCTTGTGATTTGAAGATAGTGTAGTGTAGGTCAAGGTGATTGGCATTCATCAAAATATTATCATGCACAGTTTCCCCTGTATCTTCCCCCATACTCCCTAATCTTCCAATGAGTTAGGATTATAATTTCCAAAATTCCTAGCCAGCATGGCCATGGGGATGACAATCTAATTAACCTTAATCAAAGGACTCGGAAGAATGAAAATAAGCTATTCATAATTCATTTCAAACATTCTATTATACTTTTAAAGAA
>JANHFN010004358.1:3548-15346 GCA_032468175.1 Toxicocalamus goodenoughensis
CTTATTTTCAGCATTCCTTTCTCAAACTCAATCAGTTCTTCTCATTCTTCTATTTTAAGACTTAGTGCATACATTTTTTTGAAAAAAAAAAGTAATACCTGTTTGGGTTATTTTTGAAATCTCTTGTAGTTAATCTGCTGAATTGCATATAATCTCTTTTTTTATGTTTAGGTCTGGGAATTGGAAACAGGACAGTTAATATACCAGATTGAAGATGCTCATGGGCCAGGGGTTGAGTTGACATGTGCAGCAGTTGATAAAAATGGATTTCATCTTGCTACTGGAGCATGTGATGGTAATGAAATTAATTAGTCCCTAAAATAACTCTTTTAAGATAATTTGCTGTATTTTTCAAGGAACCATAAAGCTGGTTCAGTAAATCGTGCTTTCTGGGCTCTGTAGTTTCATAATAAAGATCAGTTGAGAATTCTTTTGAACTTATAACATTGTCTGTGCACCATGTACAGTAGTGGCAGATAGCCCTTAGTAATGCATTGGAGAATAGTCTTTTCACACAATCATTATTGTTCTACATCAGGGAGTATCCAAACTTGGCAACTTTAAGACTTGTGGATTTCAACTATGCTGGCTGGAGAATTCTGGAAGTTGAAGTCCACAAGTCTTAAAGTTGCCAAGCTTGGAAACCACTGTTCTACATGTATTTCATAATAAGTGCAAACTTTGTAGTCAGTAGCACACAGCTGTTAGTTATTTCTATGAAGAGTGATGTTCCTTTTGTTTTATTACACATTTAGGGACTGTGAAAATATGGGATTTTGGAAGTGGGCAGATACTTAAAATTTTGCCCTTAGGCAAGGAAATCACGGTCAATGAACATTGGCTGATGCAGATGGTCTACTTGAAAGCCAGTGAGAGTAAGCATGTGATCCTGATCTTGGAGTACAGCGGGATGATCAAAATTGTTCAGGTTTGAGTTTTGATCGTTACTTCTATTTCATTTGCTTCACTTTGTTCTCAATTTCAAAAATCAAGGAACCCAGTCTCTCTTAACCATGGATTTCCACATTTGTTAGGACCTCCAATTCCCTATGAACATGTTTGCTATTATGTAAGATGTAATCCCAACCTAGAAAGAAAGGTCCAAATTAGGGCTCAGCTATCAGGAGTGTGAAATACTTCCTCTCAAGTATTCACATCCTGATATTCCAAACACATTTGTGCAGAATTACAGTTTTACTATATCAAAGATTAAGTCCCCTTTCAAGCAATTAGAGTATAATTAAATTTCCACAATTCCAACATATAAGTGGTTTACATATTTATTCTATTTATCTTTATGGATTATATCCTGTTTATGACTTCTGGTTCTAATCCTCTTAATCCCATCAAGATTTTTCTGATCTCTTTTACAGGGAATCCTTGGTTAATGACTCAGCACTGGTAGCACTGAACAAGAAGTTAAAATAGTACTGAACAAGAAGACTTATGGTTCATGGACATGTGATCATGATTTAGGCATTTGGCAGTTTGTTGACATTTAACGAAAATTGTGGCATCCTGCAGTCACATGTTCACCATTTGCGACCTTCTCTGTCGACTTCCAACAAGCAGAGTCAATAGGGAAGCCAGCAAGAGGTTGCAAATGACAGCCACATGTTGTCATGCTTAATGACCAAGCGGGATTTGTTTAGTAACCACAACGAGATATGCAATCCTAAATCCACTCAACCATATGGCATTGTACAACTCACCATGTAGCAACAAGTTCCTGGTCCCAATTACCACAATTAACCGAAGACTTCCTGTACTTATTTAAATGTTTGCTTAAAATTATGTACATTTGCCAATTTATAAATAATTATATACAGTACATTCTAAGCTAATAAGTCATTAAATACTAGCACAAAACTTCTAAAATGCCCTCTAAGTGGCCTGAGTTTAAAAAAAAAGAATATTTAACCTTCTGTAAGCTGCCACTTCATGCTTGCCTTTTGCTATCTCTCAGTGCCAGAGCACCATGAACTCTAGGGGACTGGATGGGAAGCGAGAGGATTCCAGGAAAATGAAAAGTTCACTATATCTCCTCAACCAGCTAAGAACAGAATACAGCAGCATACCAACCCACACTTGGAGCGACCCTTCTGAAAACATCTTCTTTGAATTTGATTGGGCATTGGGGAGGCCAGTGTGGGGAGGTACCTAAAGGACAGGAAGTTAGACTTTAGGATTTGGTCATGCAGATTTCAGCTCTGGCTTTCACTTGAAAAGAAAACTATAGGAAACTAGACCTTTCTCAACAAATGGAATTAAGGATCATTCTTTCTTAGAGGCTCAAGCTGAGGCAGGTCTTTTAAACTACAACAATTCAGCCTTAACTCACTGAAACCTCAGGAGAAGATAAACCTTATATATTCTTAGTGCAGATATACCCCATGTTGGAGCCTCTAAAACAATGTATCAAGAAGATGTACAACTATTTTCAATCCCTAATAATTTATTTAATAAGGGCATGCTAAATGTATTTAATCCCATTTGGCTGCCTATTAAATGAGAATGCAAAATGTTTCCTAGGTATTGTGACTAGTATTTTTATTGGTAATTATCTTTTTAATCATCTAATTTAGGCATTTTAGAAGAGATTCTAGAAACATGTTTTTCACCAGATGCTTACTTCAGTCATTTGTCCTGAAGACATTATGTTAGATTTGATTTAATTAATTAAGCCTCAAAAGCTGATTGAGCTCAGAACTGCCTCTTGGATTGCATCCCCTTACATTTCTAACCAATGCTGCATTCAGTTTCTGACATACTGCTTGCTGGTCATGTGTATTTGTGCTGACCAGAAACTTAAAAGCCTTCGTCAATGATAGCAATGTGCTGTGTAGCCCTCAAAACCATTTCAGTTTCCAAACTATCAAAGTATTCTACATAAACGATTACTTTGATGTGAGTCCATCTCCCCAAAGGTAACTCTCTGTGAAATGTCCAGATGTGAATGTCAACCAGTAGTATAACTGTTCATAGCATTTACTGCTAATCTTGGATCAAAATAAATATGTTCTAACATGTTCTAACATAAATATGTTCTAGCATAAATATGTCTGGTGTATATAATATTCAAAGTAATTTACAAAGCTAGACATTTTCCCAGATTGATTGTCAATTAATCTTCTTCAATTCTTTGTTCACCTAGGCTAATCAAGGTGAAGTTTACATGTCCATAACTTGGGAACTTCCTGAAGCTGTGTCATTTGCTTTACAAGGCTATCCACTCATTGCCCTAAAACTGTCTCCCAATGTCAAAAAAACCAATGGTTTTTTTCCAGATGTTCAACTACTGCTTGATACAGATCTCACAAACACAAATGCAGAGGTGAGGAACTATTGCATTTCTAGATATGTTCTAGAACACATGAAGAAAGAGAAAAAAATTCTAAGAAAGTTATTTCTATCTGAAGTCCACAGCAAAAGTAAGCAGTCAAAAATGAATTTTTGCTTTGTATAAGTTCATCTGGATATTGACAAAGATTGTTGGAAGGAATTGTGAAGCTCTTGGTTGCCTTTCTCTGTGTTGTTTGTCTTTGATTGTCCATCTGTTCTGGTCAGCTATTCTTTCCCAATCTATGTCCATCAGATGCTTTGCTTTGTGTATTTTTCAGCTACCTACTAGGATTGAAGTCAAGTGCTTTGATTTGTTAAAAGTAGAAGGTTACAGTTTGTTAGCTACAGCAAGTGCAAATGGTTCTATCATCATGTGGGATTTTGAAACTGCCACAGCCACACACATGTAAGTAAAACACTTTATCCTATAATGGATGTGGAGAGGCAGTGCTTATGTCAAGTCATCCAAGATAAATACTGTTTTAGTGTCCAGTCTCAAAACAGTTCCCAATGTGAGAAAAGGAGAAATAGAAGTATTAAACTAGGAATAAGCTGCTGGAACCCAGTGATAAATCTGAATTGTTGATTGATTATTGTAAATCCTCCTAAATCCTGTTCATAATGATATGCTTAGTTGAGTCATGGATAAAGCTATGGTATCATCTGGTCAACATAAACAAATCAATGGTCTTAGACAAAACAGCCCAGGGTTGACTTGGGTTAAACACTCCCAAATCAACCATATTTTTCAAAAAGAATATTTACAGATTTTTTTTCATTCTACCTCTGACTTGGAAACAAATTAGACTAATCCCACAAAAGACAACTGATGTAGGAACTCCTCTCACTTATTAATGTACTTTTAATCCTAGTCCAATATAGGAATAACTTTCTCTGCTGCTGCTATTGATCTTCATTGAGCCACCATAGATTCTTTTTCTACAATCAAAAAAGACAGGAAGCTACAGTTTCCCAAAGAAAGAAATATGGCTTTTCCCTCTTTGACTGGGGCAACCCTGGAATCATCCAGGACTGAGTTATTTCCCTGAGATACTCAGCCATTTTGTGTCCAAATAAAATGCACTGTCAGAAGTGAAGATCTCAATTATTGTCTCCTGTGCATAACCTGAGTCACAGACAAATAGCACTGAATGGGTGAGATGCATAGTCGAAGGAACTTTGGCTCTGTAAAGGAGAGTGCAGTTCAGCAACCTGTTTGCCTCTACCCAGGCTTACTTCACTTGAGCAGAGCCACTGTGCCAAGTCTCTTGTTCTTGCTTGCTCAGAAGTGGGGGGGGAGGGGGGATGCAGGCTGTTGGTTAGTTTTGCTGCAATATAAGAAGTAGCTGTGTTTTCCATTTTCAAGAGTTTCAGTGGAATTGTTCCCTTTAAAATTCTGCACTAAAGGCAGAAGAAATAACTTTGGCTTTCTGTACCCTATTTAGCTGAACTTCAAAACCATTTCTCCTGGAACTACAGTACCTGTAAATAATTTCTTTGCTGCTTCATCCTTTTCTGCTTCAAGTAATATTTATACAAAGAATGGATCCCAGACAGTACCATGCCCTTATTTCTTCACCAGTTTTGCTTTTAATCTTCTTCATGTTGAAAGTCTCTTGGAAATGCTAATTGAGATTGCTTCTCTCCTACTAAAGTGGATGAATAATTCTTACCCCCTGACTAAGAAAGCAAAGCTTCTAAAAGAGAGATAAATGGATAGGCCCCAAAGCAAATGTCTTCTTTTGAAAACCAGACCCAAAACACAGTTGAGTGTGTGGGTAGGTGGGTGTTCTTAAGTCAAAAGAGCTCGTTTTTAGAATTATGGGATTTTAAGCAGCATAAAAAAGTTATCCCAAGCACAAAAGCAAGATTTTTGCAGAAGTAGGTATTTGTAGTTTAGGCAGATTTTATTGAGTTCACTGAAGGTCTATGCATTATTGAAATGCTAAATTTGGAGATTTAGTAATATAAAGTATTAATTCACATAGTTTTAATTGGAGATTTTCAACCTGGAGGAATTCTACAATTTTTAAGATGAGCCAATTGTTTACACTATCATTTTGAAAATGTAACTGCATGAATTTGAAAATATGAAACCAACTTACAAATTCTTTAAAATTTATAATTATTCTGGCCATACTTTGAGGGGGGGAAATATGTACTATTTAACAATATATCTAACAAATGTGGAAAAAAACTACAGGCAAAGTATCTTCATTTTCAGGTTCAGAGCTCAGCGTGCTATTCACTCAGATAGACCTGAATTACTTAAAATCAACTGGTTACTATTCCTGTATCGAGATATTATGTCTGAGAGGTAAGCCAGTTCTTTATAAAACATGTACACATTATGTTAGTGGGCTAAGAAGCTGTACTACTTTTCTTTTTCTGTTTCTCTGTAATGTTTTTCACTAAAATCTTAGTTTTCCCTCTATTTATTTTCAGTCCTGCCACTTCACCATACTCTTCTATTTTTTTTCATTAATTTAGGCCCTGTTTTCTTGTGGATCTTCTAAGATAAATACCAAATCATCTGCGAATGCCTGTAACTTAAACTTTTCCTTTTTTATTTCCATTCCTTTTATATCCATATCTTGTCTAATATTTCTATTTAGTACTTCTAATGTCAATGCAAATAGTAATGGCAACAAGGAAATTCCTTTGTTTCTTGAGCATTGCTTCTTGTAACAAGAATTAGTAGGCAGAATATGATATTGGATAGCCAAATTCGATCCCCATAAATCAATTCAGATTTTCACTATTAATGGCCACTGCTTGCTAAGGGAAAAGGTTACTCCGCATGTTCTTACATGGAATGGGACAACTTGCCATGGCCAACTCACCATGGTACAATTCAACAAGTATAAAAGTTAAATTAATTTCAATGGAACCATGGTCAATATTAATAAAAGAAAGAAAGTCAATCCAGAAATACGAGTTACAAACATTTTCAATGAAAATAGGGTCACCAATAATAAAAGTAACTAAATGAAATGATGAATATAACATTTAGTTGTCCCATGGCAAGTTGAGTGTGATGAGTTGTCCTAGACCGGTCCTTATATGCATAAGTATGGACCTCTCATACTATTTATTCTTGAAGTTAGCAGTGTTAATTCAGAGTGCAAAAAAGGACTAAAAACAGTAAGCCAGAAAAGTTTAAATTATTGGGTTAAAAAAAGACAAAGAAAACTAGCTCAAACTAGTGTCCATGGGTACAAATCACTGAACTTCTCCACATCTAAACCATCCTTGGTTCCACCATGTGCATACTTCCAACACAGTTCTAAAGAACATTGAGCATTCTTTATACAGTTATGTATAAATCTCTTAAACAGTGAAAGGGACGTCTCCATCTTATTCTCCAATCAGTACTGAACCATTCTCTTAAGTATACAGTAAATTGCAATATACAATCAATTTTATTTCTCATGTTCACTCCTTCATCAATTATTAGCTAAAGAACAAAACCAGTCTGCACATCCTATGACAGACATGAACCTGCAGCACAAAACTCGGCTTTTGTAAATTTTTTGCATCCTTTCTGTCTACCATCAAACACCTTTGTTGTTTAATTTACAGCCCAGATATATGCATCTGAGGCTGCCCTGGTATTACTCAAATTCCGAATGATTGAAATAGTGACTTCAATTCCCCTTTCACTCCAAATATTTTCTATTTATAATGATATTTTTTTAAACAAAAGCTTTTAGAAACCTACCATTCTGCCTTTAGAACAAGCCCTTGTGGTAAGTTTATTGGAAGGGAAAGCAAAAAACAAATAAAACAAAGTGAGCTAAGATGGTTAATACATTCTTAAGAATATTCTTAGTATTTTCAGACACTGAGACTTCTTTATTTTCTGTGCAGGCGTACAAGTGAATGTTTTTCCTATTTAGAAGCACAGAGTGAGGATATGCCTACACAGGAAGCAGATGACAATGTTTCAGTGTTAAAGATGGTATGTTCCTTTTCAGAAGGGAGAATGGTAAAAAATAGTTGTTATTGCAGTTGTTATTTTTATTTTTTGGGAAGGAGGGGCATAAATGTGTTAAAAAGGCAGATCCACAAGTAAAAAGTCGTGAATTTCAAAAAGTGATTGCAAATCATTCTTATATCATAGTATCCTTCATGAGCCATGACTCATGGTTTGTAAATCATAATTATATATATATAGTCTAGGCTTTGGTGGTTTGTTTCACAAATCATGGTTAAAACAATCCATAGTTTAGTATATGTGATTTATCATGAATGTCTAAATCCACACAAATGATGATTGAGTTTAACCATGGTATAGGGAAACAGTGTAATTTCAAGGCATGGTAAGAGTCTGAAGACTTGTACCAGGCTTGGGGACTCCATGGGGGAATACCAAATTGGAGGTGGCTACTAGACTAATTGCAGACCCCACCTTCTCCCTGGGCTTCCTACTCCCTCTCTGTCCTGACCAAGGCTTCTGAGACCATAATTATTCACATGCTTCTTTTAAAAAGAAGTCTTGTTTTATTGCAATGCGAATGGGAAGTATTTTCATTCCCAGCCGATAATGACTTCTCAAACAGTCCCTCAAGATAAGCACCCACCTTTCTTTTCTGTGAAGTGCTGCTAATAACAGAAGTGTACAATGAACTAGAAATAAACCAACCGAAGTACAAAGAGCTTCAAGAATGAATCTGAACTGAATGAATGACTTTGCTTCCTGAAAAGATTTTGTCATCTTTGCCTGTCCTTTATACCTTATGAGAGGGGCTATCACCTCCCAGCCTTACTCCCTAGTCGCCCCTTTTGTTTCAGCTGCTCTCAACTTCTAGCAGCTCTGTGCACATGTGCACTGGGAACAGGCTCCTCTGGGTCCTCTGCCTCGCTTCTGCCAGACTCCGAAGGCTCCGGACGCAGCACCCCACTCCCAGATGATCCTGGCCCCACCTCTGCATCGGATGCAGGACCCTTGTCCAAGTCCTCTCCAAACTCCCAGACTGATCCTCTTTCTTCCCCACTGTCTGATTCCGCTGCCATCTGCACAGGCTGCCAGCAAACCACAACGCTCTCTGCCCACCTTTTAATTCATTTTGCTGTATAGATATTTCTCAACTTATGATTACAATTGAGCCTAAAACGTATGTTGCTAAGTGAGAAATTTTTTCAAGTGAGTTTTGCCCCGTTTTAACAACTTTTCTTGCCACAGTTGTTAAGTGAATCACTGCAGCTCTTATATTAGTAACATGGTTATTGAGTGAATCTGGTTTCCCTGTTGACTTTGCTTAGCAGAAGGTTGCACCAGGGGATCCTATGACCCTGGGTTACTACAACCCTCATAAAGGTGAGTCAGTTGTCAAGCAGCCGAATGTATATCACGTGACCATGGGGATGCTATAACGGTCATAAGTGTGAAAAATGGTCATAAGTCACTTTGTTCATGCCATTGTAACTTTGAACGGTCACTAAATGAACTGTTGTAAGTCAAGGACTCCCTGGATTCTCATTATTTTTTATTGCTTCATTGTTCCTATTTTTACATTTGTTTATAATTTTACATTCTACTGTTGTAAGCCCCCCAGAATAGCCACCCCATGGCAAGATGTGCAGCAAATAAGTTTAATTAATAAATATTAAATAAATAAATCATTTCTGATCCAGGTTACCATCTGTCTGGGTCTCAAACTTTCAACAAAACTGCAGACTATCAGCCATCTTAAACCACCATTATGAGATTACACTAAACAAGAAGTCACTGTTAGCTGAAAATAGAAGCAAAAGTATGCCAGAGGACAAGAAGGGTGCATTCTGTCCTCAGGCAGGCTGTGACTAAATATAGATTTTTATGGCTTTAAGATTGAGCCAGCTCTTTTGTCTTTATTTCATGATGAAGGTTCATAGCATACCAAAAATCTTCTGCACTTGTCTGTGATATTTGGATTGATCTTAATAAAGTAATAAATTATTGCTGATGCACATGGGTTATTGCTGATCCATGCTGGATGTTTGAGAAAGTCAAATACCAAAAATAAATGACTATGTGCTTCATTGATTATACAAAGGCCTTCAATTGTACCAACCATGTCAGGTTGTAGAATATGCTTTTAAAAAATAACAATTCCAGAACAGCTTATTTTTCTCATGAGAAACTTTCATGCAGGTCAGGAAGCTACAGTCTGGATAGAACATGGCTTCAGGTTGGCAAAAAAGTGCAACAAGATTATATTTTCCCCTTACTTCCTAAACCTATATGATAAATATATATCAAAAGAAGCTGGATTGGAAAAAGATGAGTGTGATTTTAAAGCTGGAGGAAGGAATATCAATAGCTTAGCTGTCAATGACACTACCTGATAGGTAAAAACGAAAAGAATCTGCAATATAAATCAAGGAGCATATGAAAAAAATGTGATTAAAATTAAATGCAATGAAGACCAAACTAATTATTATTATTAATATCATAAAAAATTTTTGCTGCCCATCTCACTACTCAAGGTGACTATGTGTAGCTAATGACAGCAGGTACAACAACCAGCCTTATAATTGACAATGGAAGTATTGATTAATCATGACAGTAAGCAAGCAATCCAGAAATATGTTACACACTAGCACTTGGTAGAGCAGCCGTGAAGGCCTTGGAAATTTTGTGATGTGTCTGTATTGATAAAGATCAGTATACTGCAAGCCATGGTGTTCTCTGTGACTCTATAGGAGCAAAAGTTGGATAGAAGTAGGGTAAGTAAAATATTAATGCATTTGATCTTTGGTGTTGGAAAAGACTCGGTGACAGCCAAGAAAACATACAAATGGATCATTGAACAAATGAATCCAAAACTCTCACTCAAGTCACAAAGAATCAAGCTAAAATTGTCCTACTCTAGACACTATACAAAAACTAAGTTCTCTGTAGCATATTCTAATGTTGGAAAAGGTAGAAGGAAAAAGAAGAAAAGTATGACTAGCAACAAGTTGGATGGACTTATTTGCATAATTGGAAATGTATTGTTGGAAGGCCTAAAGGATAGGTTAGGAACAGATAGGTAGACAAAATGTATGTGGTCACTTAAGATTCAATATTAACTTGATGGCACATAATTTTAACAAAGCCTGCTGTGAATATGAAAGCTTTGATATTGCACTTTCTTATATTTTCTTGAGGTGATTTCATCCAAGCTTACATTTTCTGAGTATTCTAATCCAACCTCAGGGATTCTGTTCTGGTATCTGTGGAAATATACATAAGGGGAAAAAATTAAGTTATCTGAAAATGGTAGCTGCAATAGCAACTGCGTGCAAAATGAATGCTCAGGGAGAATTTTTTTCATGGCAATAAGATTCCTCATCTAAATCAGGATATCTCTAATATGCCATAGTTTCCTTTTCATCAGAACTGAAAAACTATTTATAAAATTTTGGAAACTAATAATTTAAAAAAAATTGGACAAAGCCCCAAATGAAATAGCTCTAGAAAAATTAAATAACAACAAACAAAAACCTTACATGCAATTTATCATGATGAAGCATGCAGATAAAAACAAATATAGGGTTGGAATCATTCTTAGAAGCAGCAGAAATAGAATATAAGCTGAAACTTCCTAAGGACCTGTACTTTTCAAGCAAGAATCAAGTACAGGAATGAATCTGCTGGAAACAGGAGTTCAATCTTCATACAAACCTTCTCATTCATTATGTAGAGGAGAGCAGGGAAGTGAAGCTTTTATTTTATTTCGATAAATAGGGTAAAATAATTTGTATTAGCCTAAAGTTCAGCACTACTTCTATATTATTTTTTCTGCTGGTAGCATTATTACCTACTGTTCCCAAAAGATGACTGGTTGGTATAATTCTTTAAAGGAATTAGCCGCAGAAGGAGCATTGGACCGCTGTATGACATACTGAGACCTTTAGAAAGCACATGAGATTTTGGAGTGTCTGAATTTGGGGATATAATTATTTGGCCATTTTAAATTCTCAAAGCCCTCTAATGCAGGCTAGAAGAGCATTCACCCCACCTTGTGCACATATTCTGAAAAAATCATGTTTTATTTAATTATGAGAACATTTTAAAAAGATTGTGTTTTCTTTATTGAAAGTAATCAGCAAGATTTATTTAAGTTTGAATTGGATGGGGAAAAAACCCTACTTTCTAAATTTCTGTTGTTTGATTTCAGAATGGTATTAAAGGAGACTCTGTTTGTACAACTCTTTCAGGTATGAGTCAGAATAATTTTATTCCTTTAGATAGTAAGCTGTATTTTTGAGAGTATGTTTAAGAAATTATTTTTTAAAAACTGCAACAGCTAGTTTATTTGAGATTACTTCAATGACAGGTAAGGAAAATTGCAATTAATACTGATGTATCAGAAGTGCTGAAGTCAAAGATGGTATTCAGCAGGCTCTGACCAGTTCTGGAGAACCAGTAGCGGAAATTTTGAGTAGTTCAGAGAACCGGCAAATCCCACCTCTGACTGGAGATTTTA
>JANHFN010004359.1:26049-37185 GCA_032468175.1 Toxicocalamus goodenoughensis
CAAGATCCTTCCTGTATCACATCATTAGTCTTTGTGAAACATATTAACTCAGATCCAAAATTCTATTTTATTCCTTTTTCATGGTTTCTATTCAAAAATGGAGTGAATGAATGGGAAAAAAACTTAAAATGGAGGGCAGTGTCAGGCAATTGAGAGAAAATGCAAATAGGTTGCTCCCTAAAGCAAGGAAATTGAGTGTGGAAGGTTGCCAAGAAGCTAAGCATTATGGGTTTCACAACAATAACTAGTATTATGGAATGGGCAAAGATGTGTACAATTGCAGAGACTTCATGGAATCACTGTGTGGTAGAGCTCACACAATATTTTGACAAAACTATTTTGTTTTTCATTTTGTTTTTATTTCCGGGAAAGCAATTATAAATTCTCGCTCCAACTAAACAGTCTGAAAAATACATTAATCTTCTCTGAGCCTGGTTGTTTGCTTGCAGATGTTTCATTACCCAACTAGATAACATAATCAGTATGAGTGAGTGTTGGGTTTGTACAATACAGTAGCTTGGTCTTCCATTGTTGATAGAGGTGTAACTTTCACGCTTGTCATTCTTTAATTGGGGCATTGTTTCCTGCATTAATATTTGTCAGGGTTAATCCTTGCTTATCTGCATGTCAGCTGCTGGAGGGAATGTGTTCTGGGCTTTTTGTTTCCTTCTTCCATTTTTATGTTGTGTCTGTTTTGTCAATGGAATTATATCAAGGCTCTGACTGGAATAGCCAGCCTATGGCAGGCTACAAATAACACACTGTGTGTCTATTTCTGGCTGTATAGATACAATAGACATAATTGGAGGATAATGGAACCTGTGATTCCACAAATCTATACAGTCTCAAATAGGGGAAAGGTAATCTAGGTTATTTTTACTGATTTTTTTAAAATGAGGGCATGTTACATATCTTCCTTACCCATGAAAAACAATAAAATTTTAATGAGAGAGAGAGTATTGTATATAACTATACAATACTCTCTCTCTCTCTCTCTCTCATTAAAATTTTAAGTTATAGATATACACTGTATAGTTATACTGTATTTTTTCTTTAAAGCTGCCTACAGGTTTGATATTTCAACTTTTGACAGGTTGGCAATAAATGCGTAATATATTCTTCTAGATCAAGATTTATAGGGAGAAGACAGAGTTTCTTCATAGTGTAAGTACTTTTTCCAGGTCTAGTAAAACAGATACGTTTACCTGTAAAGTATTTTCCCAATGACCAAAAATGTAAGAAAAAAAAGTTTTCTTCTAAGCTACAACATTATGCAGAGTGACCAAAAGAGAAATTTAAGAGCTATACTGAATAAATAGGCATAATTTCCTTTTGAGTCCATATTGGGATTGTGTTTGCTGATTAATTAATAAATTATCACTAATTAAAGTCCATTCTTTCCTGCACAGAATTAGAAATCTATTAGTCAGTATAATCTATTGGCCACTAAATTTATGGAAGGAAATAATAAATAAAATGATAAAATATAAAATAATAGATAAAACAAAATAATAGATAAAATAAAATAAATATACTAACTAAGAAAATATATGGGCTAGAGTTTCATGGCCTTCCAAGGCAAAGGGACAGGTGTGTACTGCAAAATCAGAGAATAAGACTTTAAAGCAAACTAAAGAAAATTGCTTTACAATGCATTGGGCAGGTAATATTAAACAAGAAATGTTTCCCATTTTTACACCATAAATATCAGATACCTGGTCACTCTGCTCTACATAAGGATTATGGGTAAACTATGGTTCTAATTTCAAGCAATTTTCATGACCCAGAAGCCTTTTCTTGAGAAGTTACACTGGTGCAAATCTCTTTGATTTGTTTGATTTGTTTTTCCAAAAACAAATTTCCAGCAGAAACATTTTCCAAAAGGATCATAGCATCCCTGAATCACCAGAAAAGCAGACATTAAGCCAGAAATAAAATTGGCACACTGTATGTGGAGCCCATTATACAGAGGAACCTTCCTAATTTCTAAATGAAGCAAGATACTCAGAGTGGTCATCTTAGGAATCTGGAAAAAGGTATCTAAGGCATTTATCCTTTCTGCCTACATGGAAACCATATAACATCTGAGAAACTGGTTTAATTTTACTGAGTTTTATACCAGTATCTTTGTCTCTTCTTGTGTAAAGAGAAGTCAATGAGGCTTTGGTTCCAAATTTTACTTGCTCAGAAATTTCACTTGTTCTAAGAATGACTTAATTAGCTTCCTACTGTTAGACTAGAACTCTAATATCTTCATGAAAGTGCCTTTTTTCAGATGCCATTACCCTATGCAGAAAACATATTTATTTATACCTCATCTTTATTATTTTCACAGATAACTCAACGTAGTGATCATATCCAATATATATTCCTCCTCCTATTTTCTTCACAACAAGATCCTCAATGGGGTGTTAGAGAGTGACTGACCCAAAGTCACCTGCCTGGCTTTCATGACTAAGGCAGGACTTGAACTCACAATTTCCTGCTTTCTAACCCAGGGGTGGTATTCAGCAGGTTCTGACCAGTTTTGGAGAACCAGTAGCGGATTTTTTTTTTCTCTAAAAAAAAGAGAGAATTCTTTTTCCATCCACTGTGTAAAATCTTTTTCCTTTAAAATAGTGTTATTTAATGTCCATCTGGATCTTCTTTTTTGGCCTTTCCATTTAATTGTCATAGGATTATGATCTGCCCAAATTTTTGTTTCAATATTTATTTCTTGTACATTAGATATTAATTCTGTTGACATCCATATCATATCTATTCTTGATCATGAGGAATGTCTACTTGAATAAAAAGTATATTGTTTATTCTTAATATTTCTGTAAAGTTTCTATGTACAGAAATTCCTCAACATATGATCACAATTGAAGATAAATTCCCAAGTAACTTTTCAAACTTATCTTATAGCTATACAATAGTTAAATAAAGTTGATTATAAAGTGAGGTCCTTTAAATGGTGCTACCAAGGTTGTAATCATGATGGCTGATCCTTTTGTCTCTCCAGACTTAAACCTGCAGGAGATTAATTTCTCTATTCCACTGACCATCCCTGAATGCCTCAAAGCCTCAACTGCCTTTATATTGTCTCTGGAATAGGTAGAATGAAAAGAATGTGGAATGTTCTTAAGTGGGCTGTTTGAAACTGAGTGAATTATAAGAGGTAGTTAACATCATTACTTTCATAGAAGAGCAAAATAATGAAAGCAACGAATCAGCCTATAAAAAGTTTGATTTAGCTCAGTTACATTTTGAGCTACAAAAGCAGTTTCCTTGCTAGTTAATTGTATATTGTAATATTGTATGGTGTATTTCTATATAATATACAATATTTTGTATATTACATATAAATTTTACATGAAGTATTTGTTTTCTTCTCACTTTATGGAATTTTATAAACGGAAGGAGAGATTATAAAGCTAGGTCCTCCCCAATTTATAAGACTGTGATTGAAAGAGTTATGGAACTCATCATGTTAATCTATTATAAATTGGTCAGAAAGGTGTGAATCACATTACTATCTAGGACCACTGATTCACTGTAAGAGGGCAATATTGCTTCTGTAAGCACAAAATCTGTGGTGCTTAAAGCTTTCTGCTCTTCACCTGATGGCACCTGGAATATTTTTTTATGCTGCACTCTTTCTGCCAATTTCATCTAGCTATCAAGCAGTGAAATCTGACAGCTGCAGCTCACAACCTTGGGTACCAGTTAGTGTAGTTGTAGCCTCTGGCACTTGAGCATCTTATTTAATCAATGGTCTTCATTTCCTTGACAGTCAGTAACATGTGCTTGTTGTTTCTTTTCCAGAGAACAGAGAAAAAACTGACTAATAGGATCAATTTCTATTGCAGGTTCAATTCACAGCTCATTTCTCTGGAACTTCATACTTTACCTCCTATTACATCTATTGTGTGTTTTCAAAAACTCAATTTCAGAATCCGTGAGGCGTAATTTTAGGATCTTGTCATTAATAATCAAAAACTTGGGTTAGAAGCAAAGCCCAGGGTGTAATGATTTTTTCCTGCCTGATGTCTTATCACAAACTTCAGGCAGGTTGTGAAATAGAATCATAAAAATAAAAAGACAATATTATGGTTGTATATGTCTGCTTTACAGTTTATACAGTCTTCTGCACTATTTGGATAGAAGACTTGGACAAGAAATGTTCAGGGCCAACTCCTCTAAGGCTCAAATCTTTCAGCAAACTAACTGATGGATATAATTTGTTTCAGCACACCAATATAAGCTGTTTGTGCTGCTTGTGTTGCAAGGCACTAGTGACTCCTAACTATCTAATACAGTTCGAGTTTGTCGTCCTGATTTTCCAACTACGTTAAATTACTTCTTTTGTTGTCCCTTTTGCTTGTCTAATTCCAACACAAAAAAATTATAACAGACATCTGAAATTGTGAAAATGTATTACATGCTATTAAAAAAGATAATAATTCAAATTAGGAACAAGACTTCTATTGTTACTGTATTAATTAAACATGATGAAAATAGGGCATTTTAAAAATGATCAATTCATAATACTGAGCAAAATATGCATATAATATGTAATTCTGTGCACTTAATTATGCTCTGTGAGAAAATTATAGCTGTGAAGAATATACTGCCCAATATATACATTGATATATTAATTCTAAATGGCAAATATTTCATTTGCTGGAATTCTTGTACTACCATTAATTTCATTATAATAAATCTTGCTAAAGATAATTCTATGAGAGTCATGCCTATAAAAAAAATCACTCCTGGTTCAAGCAATTGCTATTAAATAATAAAATCAATAACATTTTCCTCCTTTATTTTCTATTTATTCCTCAAATGCAGCTTATGCTTTATCATACTTTTAACTGATCTGTCTGGCATCATATAGCTCCCATGTTAGAAACAATAAACATTTTCCAGTCAGTATTATTTTTTTAACTTTTAACTTTTTCATTCTTTTCTGTCAAATACCTGAGAGCTATGCGTGCACAAACAAACACAGATTGTATTGGGAAAGTGATTAGTGAAGAAAACAAAAAATAATGCAGGAATAAGCATGTCCTAAGATTAGCTCATACCTAAATAACCAAAGCTAATCTATGAAGATGTCAGTGAAAAAACATTGATTTCTCTCAATAAATGAAAACATTATGTAGACGCTAATTGAAAGATAGGATATAAATCTAAGAAGTAAACAATTTTAGTGAAAATTGATTAAAAAATTGCAATATGTTAGAAAAAAACACTGGAAACTTGTGGATGAACATTATATGAATAGATGATGAAACTGATAAAACATGACATATTTTGAATTTTTAGAATTATTTTCTTTAATTTTGTTCTTTTTTTACCTGGTTATTATAATCAACCAACCTCCATGAGGGATTAACTGCACTGAAGGCATTGAATCTTAGTTCTATTTATACTTGTTTCAATTCAGTGACAATCTTTTAAGAACATTATTAACAAGTGCTAAATAAAGATTGGATATTATTAATGAAAAATTTTCAATCACTTGGATGAGCCGACTTTTTTATAGCTTATCATCTTGAAGCTAGGCTTGTATTCTAAAAACTTCACTTTTTTTTACAATATCACCGGTGAATTGGCAAGAGCTTCAGATTTAATATTTAAGCATGATAGCTCTTCTAAGAACCCAGTCTATGGCATGAGATATAATAAGCCTCTAAAAAGGCATAACCTTTATAGTACATTAAACTAAACAGGCTTTGAAGGAAAATAGCCAATATTGTTTCAATTTTTTCATTATACCTTTCAAATTATCACCTAGTTCCACCACTTTAGAAAAAAACCAGATCTCAGTGGGACAAATCTTTCTGGCATAATAAATCATTGACTTCATTAAGCTTATCTTTGGTCAGCGGCAAGATAATCCTTTTGTACTAATATTCTTCTGTAGTAGCACAAAAGCATCTCAGATTTTTGTTTTCTTTCTAGTCCAGTCTTCTTCCATGTCACACTGCCTTCTTCAATATTTTCAGAAAGAGTGCAAGTTACCCAGCTTAGGAAAATCTTGCTTTAATTTTCTGAGAGCATTCAGGAGCAATGTTTTTTACACATAAGAAAGGGCAAAACTGAGACTCTTTGGTCAGTATGATTTAAAATGTAATTGTTAAAATTATTTAGAGATCAGAACCAGACTCTTAATATTGCCATTTTGAAAAATAAGAGATTTAAATTGTAACAATTTTTTTCATTTGTGCCTCAATCCATTAAACATGCTTAAGATATTTGAAATCAATACAAGGAACACTTAACACAGCGTTGGATTGCAGCCAGAGGATGTATTAATTTTGTGCATCAGAAGCCACTGAACATATCTCTACAGCTTTCTCAATAATTAGTAATCATTCATTTAAAAAAAATAAACACATTCAGTACTCTATATGATAAAACAATATACTCTTTAACACCATATGACAGCATAGCTGTCTTCAGATGTAATTAATCTTGATCAAGTAATTATCTAAATTATAATATCCAGGAAAAGTATTTTTTTGATAATTTAAAGACAAATGTATGCATATTTACATTCACATTATACAATTCACTTTTAGGATAAGTTCTGTTGTCAGAGTTCAAAAAAGAGTAAGAAATCATAGGCCAAAGAAATTAAATGGAGATTTTTAAAAAAGGAAACATTGTTAAAACTAGAGATAGAAATCCAATTTACTACACCTCGTTATATCTTTTAAAATATTTTTATTTCCGTTACATCGGTAAAACATATGCATTGTTTTGCTATTTAAACTTCTCGTTTCTCTTTTTTGTGTGAACTCATAAACTCCATTTAGCCATGACTTCTCTGATTTTCCTATCTCTCAGTCTACTTACTCTTCTTTCTGATCCAGATTTTGCAATTCTATTCTTATTAATTATCTCTGAATGATCAAGCCATTTAATGCTCTTCTTTTTTTGTTCAGTTTTACATTCAGTGCATATTCATTCAAAACCTTCCTTCTAAATTCTTTCTATTCCTCTGTTTTTACATACAATTCCCGCTGTACTCAACATACTTTCATGTTTCTCTGATATACATTACTTCCATTTCCATATAAATAGAAGCATGCTGTTATAAAAGCCAATTTTGTTTTAATCTGGCAAGCATTCATTCCTTGCAACAGACCATATAAAACCATTACTTATCAACGTTTGCATATCTTTAACATTTCTCAATATATTTTCTCTCACTAGCTATCTTTCTACAAAGGTATATAAATTATCTGCTTGTTCTAGGTTTTCATCACTTATGCATAATCTGCAATTGTCTCCTCCATTTTCACCATCACAATGGCTTTTGATACAGGTAGTCCTTAGTTAAACATATTGAGTGACTGTTTGAAGTTACAGTAGGGCTGAACAAGTACTTTTTAAAACCAGTCCTCAAAGTTCTGGATGACCCAGAATACTCATAGTCACATATTGCAAACTGGGAGCTTGGCAATCAATTCTTACTTACAATAGGTGTAGTGCCCCACAGTCATGTGATTGTCAATTATGACTTTCCTTCCAAAGTCAATGGGGAAGCCAGCAGAAAAGGTCACAAGTCACTCTGGTAAATCTCCAGCACCTGGAAGTAACATTTCTACCCTACCTCATTCATGCTTCATTGCCTCCTCATGCATCCTTCCCACCTTGTAGTAGCCTGGCTATCCTATACCATGCACACTTGTCCCCTGTGCACCTTCAAGAACCTTTCTGTAATCTGTAACAACCAGCCCAAGCCTTGCAACACTCTCATGCACCCTGCTGTGCCCTGCAGAAACCACAATTCTTGTACCATGTCAACTACCCATGAATCCTGACATCAGCCATTTATCTGCCTGCTAGCCTTCTTATAATCAATCCTTCCTTCCTTTCTTGCTTGCTTCCTGTCTCTCTCTCTCTCTTTTTCCCTTCCTTCCTTCCTTCCTTGGCTGCTTATCTCAACAGCATGATTCTAAACCTTCTTTTCTCCCACCATAGTCTGTTTTTAACTATTTGCTAACCATTTACACTCATGCATGCTTCATTTCCATCGTATACCACCCTTATCACATTTATCAATATTTTTTGCATTCTTACATAATGTATTCCTCATCCACAGCCTCTTTCACTTCATTATTCCTCAAGAATCTTTTTTTCCCCTATCTTCCATTAGTTCACACTTTTCTGTGGCACCCTGCAATGTATTTCTCACAACCTATTTCTTTATGTCTATTTTCCATTTATTCTGTTGGGAAATTAATCTACTTTTTAATACTTTTGTCATGGGATTTATATTTCCTTTTCTTCCAAACATTCTACCTTTACTCTGGTTGTTTTTCTCTTTGCTTTCATGCCCATTTCACCTCAAAAACACTATAAAACATCTTTAACATTGTAAAAAAAACATTTGCATTTTTACTGATTTTTAATGATTTCTTTACTATGTATATGTATGAAAACTTTTATACCTCAAACAAGACATTTTAAAAATATACAGATATTTCAACAGAATTAAGATAAACACAATCAATGAATCTTATCAACACGCTCATTTCAGCCATTAAGATGATTTGATACTAATAGGAAAAGAGACTATTTCAAAGAAATAACTAAGATTTTCATCAGTGAAGCAAAGAATAAGTATTTGTGGAGATATTTGGCTGAACATGGAGAAGGGCTGGAAAACAAAATTGAAATATGTAAATATGCCTTTTTACTTTCTGCTGGCAAATGTTTCCAGTGAATTAAAAAGTTTTTTTTGTCATCAGAAATAAACCACTCAATACATACAATGTTAGAGAAGAACATAAAATAATTGCCCTGAAAGTAGCAGCAATTGTCAAATTATAAGAGAAGTATTTTCAAATAAAATCTCAAAGGATTTTACATATTTTACTTAACTCTTGAATGTACAGTAACTCATTTTTCTTATGGAAAATTCTTCTCCCCGTGCTTGAATGTGTACACACACACACACACACACACACACACACACACACACACACACACTTGTTCTAAGTATACAACCATTTGTTAAGTGACCATTTGAAATTACAATGGTACCAAGGAAAGTGATTTATGACAGTTTTTCCACACTTGCGACCATTGCAGCTTCCCTGTGATCACATGATCAAAATTCAAATACTTGGCAAGTGGCAGGTATTTGTGACAGTTGCAATATCCTGGGGTCAAATGATCACGTTTTGCGGTCTTCTGACAACCAAAGTAAATTAATAGAACAATTAATTAATGACTTGCATTCAAATGTTGTGGGAGCTTCAACTCTAGAGGTTTGTAAGAACAGTTGGACAAACAGTTGGTTTGAAAGGTTTGAGCACGGAATTAGATTAGAAGGCCTGCACAGTTCAACTTCCAACTTTCTTATTCTGTCAACAGGGAAGTTAAATTCACTTATCAACCATGTTACTAATTTAACAACTACAGTGATTTACTTAAGACTGTGGCAAAAAAATTTGTAAAATGAGGCAAAACTCACTTAACAGCTGTCTCGCTTAGCAACATAATCTTTGGGCTGAATTGTGATCGTAAGTTGAAGACTACCTGTAAGTAACTTGTTCTAAGCACATTTTAGTTGGCTTGCTTTGAAGCTAGCCCACAAAAGCTTTGAACGGTAATATGGTTTTCATATAGGTAAATGCTGAAAACTACCGTTTCAAAGCAAATATACTTGAGGTTAAAATTATTTGTATAATTACCTATACTTTACTTGAATTTAAAAGCACTATGTTGACAATCCATTTTTGTGTCTTCCATCAAAGAACTGGAGATGTTGTTCTAACTATCTAGACAAACATTTAGGTTTTATTTTAAAAATGGTTATTATAATCTATTTTCTTATACAAAGAAATGCATTGTTCAATCTTACTTTCAAACTTTTTAGATTGCTCTGCTTATCTCTCTGCAAAAGAAAATCATGTTTCATTTTTGAAAAATCTTGTGAATATAAACAAAATTATATTCCAAATCCATTAAGACATTTTAGTGACTTAGTTAAAATGACATACCTAGCTATTGAGTACTGACTTTATAATAATCCCTTTCCTCCCAAATCTACTTAGGCATCCGCCAGTAGCAAGGAAGATGCCGGTGATAGTTTTTACAACCACACATTAGTTTTACATTTCATGACAGCCTAATTCTAGAGAGTTCCAAAGACAGACAAACATGTGTTCTTACAATTTTCTTTCTTGAGCTTGAAAGAAGCCTGACTTTTACTGATAAATGGGAAAAATATGGGAGTGCAGACATGTATTTTTCATTTCACACTTATGTCATTGTCAATTCACCCGAAGTGCATTCCAGGTGCTGTGATGAAAATGTAAATCTGTAGGAAGCACTCAAGTTTATGGTAATTATCCCTCGGTACAGATTAGAAATGCAATAATTATGGATTTACTCAACCAGATACTTTGTTATGTCTCTATCATGTATATATGCTGTACTAATTATATTCCAAAGAATGTACCAGAAGTACAGTGGTTTAAGGCAGTACTCTAAGATACAGCTCAGAAAAGAAATTCTTTCCCTAGAGCTTTTACAACATATGAAAGAAGACACACAAGATAAAAAAGAAAGGCAGATCAAAAATGTTGAAAGACTGAAGCATTAGACCTCTAGCGGGAACAAAAAAGAGCAGAACAATAATGAATTAGAAAGCTGCTGCTGGAATATTTCCTTCATGAGAAGCAAGATATAATTGTAATCAATAATATAAATATAATTCAATATTATAATAAAACATACTCTTAAAGATCCTTACTAGCCTTTTGAAGACGAATAGAACTGAACCAAAAGTTGCCAAAATAGAATTACCGGTACTATCTCAAAGGCAAAAAGTTTTGAGTGATAAGATAAAAGTGGGAACAGAGAATTTGGGTTATATGAGAATCTGCCAAATATCTTGATGCTGAACATTTGATGTCTGAAGCAGTTTCTTTACCCCCTTTTATCATTACCCTGCTTTATCATTGTAGAATGCACTAAATGGTGACTTACATTTTTATTCTGCCGAGGTATTCTGGATGTTGCTTGCCTAAATTTTTGATCTACAATGTTCCAGAATGATTTTGTACCAAACTTATTCTTGGGGGGGGGGGGGGGAACCACAGATAAAAAATTTTATTAAGTAGAAAGTTA
>JANHFN010004359.1:54395-66674 GCA_032468175.1 Toxicocalamus goodenoughensis
GGAAGACAAGTGATGTAAACTACTGAAAATTAAGGCTGTAAATATTAAGACAGAGATTTCAACACTGCTGCACTCAATATTCTGCTGATTTTGCTAACATTTTATAATTGTGGATATATAAGAAAATTATTGCCTCAGAACAAAAGTAAGTATCTGATGTCCATGTGTACAAAATAGTGACTTTGGTTTGCAGATAGAGTAGCAATTTAATCAAGTAAAGTTAAGAACAAATGATAGAGTAGAAAAAAGATAGCTGTTCTGAGATGTAATGCACCTCAAAATATTTTTACAAGCAAAGAAATAAAATGAAATAATTGTAATGTAAAATAATATATTACATTTTCATCTCTTTGAAATATATTATCAAATTTCATTTGCTTTTATTTTAGAAGAAAAAAATTAAAAGACTGAAGTAGTTTTCTACAAAATATCCTGCTAAAAATAACATGAATTTGTACAATTGTGCAACAATCATTATAAGAAATGAAGAAATTTAAAGATAGGGATAGGGAAAGTTTAAACCAAAACGAGAAGTAGAATTTGGCATGTTTTTCTAATAACATTTGGTACTGAAATTCTGACTAGGTTTTTCTATGTCTTTTTGTATTTGAAAGCCCATCTTTGAACATTCTCTAATGAACATATCATTATTTTTGCATGGAAATTCATGTCATGAAATCCCAATGTTTTTTTAAAAAAATATCAGATATGAAGAAAGGGCTCAACCATGGTTATAGGAGAGACACCTTGCAAAAAATTGTTTTATCACTTGTATCTTTTATCCATCCTGCCAACAGGATACTGCTTTTCAATTCTTAAAATGTTAAATATTGTATTTTCAATTTCTGCAGACTGAATACAAATTGGAATAGTATTGTTGAACTTTTTCTATCATTGTCTTTTCCAGGCACCTAACTACCCAAATATGAATAATGATTGTCAAGGGTATTAAGAACATAGGAGTTTTACTAATGACTGAGAGGGACAGCCCCACTAAGTAGACCAGACCACTCCATATAGAAGTGAAAACTACCTTTTGTCAACTCATAAAATAATTCTGTGGTCTTTTAGTGTTGCCAACAGAAAGGGAGGGGGAAACACTGGGCAGCTTGCATTACATAAATGTTTTCAAAGGTAGTTTCTAGGTGACTGAGGTTTCTGCTGTGCAAAATTCTAACTGGAGAGTTATGATTGATGACTCTTGGCTATGGATGTGTCCCATTGGAGAATATGAATTATGATACACCCAGGGGGTGGAGGAAGACCAGGGTCAAGGGTGACAATGAATTATGTGTCTCAGAGTCGGCTAAATCCAGGCAATGCCGCATCTTTTAACTCCCAATAAATCCTTTTGCAGTTTGGCTAGTGACTCATGATTTAAATGGGGTTAAGTGTCGGAATCCTGAAACTTTTACTGAAATTGAGTTTTTAAAAAGGTACAAACTAATACAAACTAATGTAAAATAAGAAAAAAAGAAAAAGAAATAAAAGAGAAGGCTAAAAATGAAAGAAAGGAAAAAAGTTAAAGAAAAATAGAAAATAAAAAAAGATACAAAGAAAAAGTGTTCAATCTTCTTTACAATTCTAAATTACCTTTTACTCTAGGGTTACAACATAACTCTTCTTTCTATAATCGACCATATCTACTCACTAAAACTATAAATCATGAGTTCACTGTTTTCTGTTGCACATACAAAGTCTTTAACTGATATCCAGTCAGCAATAAAATGCAGATGCTCCCTTTTCTCTGATCAAAGAAGTCAATTTAACCATCTCAGGTAGTTACAACATTCTCATCACCCATTTCTCCATTGTGGGCAAAGCTGAATATTTCTATATTTGTCATACAATAATCTTGCTGCAGTTATCATTTACATATATTTGAACCATTTCCCAAACCACTTATCTTATTATGGACTTTAAAAATGTCTAATTCCCTTTGGCCTAGGTTCATGGATGTGTTTCTCAGGATGTCTTTCTCAAGATGTCTTTCTCAAGGCCTTCCTTACTGGCAGCTACTAATAAAAGCAAGATGATTCTATCCCATTTTAAAAAATAATTTGTAATGAAAAAACTACATTGATTGTAATTTGAAGTCTCTATCAAAAATTGTGCATATTATTAAAACATTTCTATTATTTGTACTTTTTTCTTATTACATGTGTTTTTGTTCACAATTTTTTAAACACAACTCCAGTGACACATTGCTAAACCTCTTCCAGAAACCTCACACACTTTTACTTCTCACACACCCTAATTCAGCTCTCTTGCCTTTTGGGTCAAATAGTTATTGCTCTGATATCTGTTAGGGATATCTCAATTGACTTCCTCTCCCTACTTCCAATGTGTACTGTGTGAGACAGAGGATTCTCATAATCCTTGTCATCTAATAGCAATTAAAAATGGGGAAAAAAGTGAAATCATTTCTATTAATGGCAACTCTTACAATTCTGGGCTTTACAACATCAAGCATGTGATCAGAGGAATCAGTTTTTCATCTCCCTGCTCCAATTCTTGTGAGATATTCCAGTCTTATCATAAATAATAAAAGTCAAATTTATTTTTAAGATAAAAAGATAAAACTTATTTTTTTAAATAAATAAATAAGCTCATTATTAAAAGACAGGCTCTCAATGGGGGGACACTTGAATTAAATAAGACAAATTACAAAATGATTCTATATAAAATCAATAACTTTGTGCCCAATCTGAATAAAAGCTATCATTAAACATTCATATTATTATACACAAAAGAAAAAAAATCAAAGAGTCTTAGTACAGTTTCTTGCTATTTTACCTAGCTCTACAAAAGCAGAATATTCTTAAAACAGCTATTATTTTAATTGGAAATTCCTTTTCTTAAAGTACATTTTAACCATACACTGGAAAACTGGCTTCTAGCTCACTTCTTTCCTAGCCCAGACCGTTTTTTCTCTGTTCTGCTCAGAGTTCTCTTTGTTTTAAAAATCATCAAATGTTTCTATCACTAATCAAGGGATAGGATGTGGATATTTCTCCATACCTATGAGAAAGAGGACACCTCTCCAGGAATATGTGGATGAAAATCATAGATTCTGGATGGCTGTAAATGTGAAAAGTTCTCTCCTTCCTTCAAATACCTCTTATCATATTTGCATTTTTAAAAATATCTTTCTCTTTTTTATTTATTAGTACAGTAGAAATGTTAAGAAGTTGTAGGCTTGTTTATCAAATTTTACCAACCAATACTTGATCCAATACTTGATCTAAATGGCGATTTTAAGTGATTTACATTCACTTCAAATGGCAAAGGCTAGGGAAAGAAGAAAGTTAAGTGTTATATAGAAGTATTTTTTATCCAAAACAATTTCAACAGAAATTACTTATGTTTTGGATGCTTTATAGATTAATGTTTCACATTTTTCAGACCATCCTTTTCTTACAGTTAATCATAATTAATTGTTAAATGATAATTTCCAGACTTTAATATGGCTCATGAAATGGAAAAGCTGTTTGTAATAATGAATATGCATGGAATCATGTTTTAATCAATTCCTTGTTATTAGCTTACCTTGGTTAGGCTGAATCATTTAAGTCAAAACATATAAAAGAATTGAAGAACTCTGCTTATACTGATTACAATGTAACTATTCATAATTTCTAACAGGTTTAATCAACATTGAGCTCAGGTCCACAATGTCATTGTAAGGTTACATGATTTGGAATGTAGCCTGATGAGGTCCCAATCACAGTCGTATATACAATTTCCTAATTATAGAAATTTGTATGGACCATGCAGATGTTGGGATAAACAGATGTCAGAGTAAGATGAGAATTAAACATCTGGTTGCTTTATTTTTGGCTTCAATAAATTTTAATATTTGTATTATTTAATTGTTTTTATTTTTTTAATTTTGTTTGCCGCCCAAAGTTACTTGGTGAGATACGTGGCAATATCAAACAAACAAAATAAAACAAAATGGTGGTGAAGTATAAGGGACAGAAGTGGCTGAACTAGTCTCATTTCCTATTTTTAACTGAGAATGTAACTGAATTTATGCAATTGACTCCAACCTATCAGGTTATGAACTAAAATTCTGAATGCTTTAGTGTAGTTCCTTTTTGCACATAAATATTATTTTCCATTTGATAGATTATGTGAAGAACATAGACAAGGACATTTTCTTTACCTATTTTTAAAAAAAGAATTTACCTATAGCCTACCTATATTAATAAGGAGGATTTTATTTAAAAATTGAATATCTGCTGTGAGCATATTTAATTATTTATTTATCCAACTTCTAGGTCAATCAACACCAGAAACAACTATGATGGCTTCACAAAACTAAAAAAAAAAAAGGGGGGGAGAAATACCCAAAAATTGTCTGGAGAAAACAATGAAAAAGATAATCTCTCAGTTCACCTGTAATATAGAGGGATCCCTACACTGAAAGTTTGAGAGAAATATCATATTTATACCTCTCTTAAAGGCAGATAAATGACATTCTGTAATTGATTAGATCTGAAATATTTCCTGAATTGGTTTAAAAATAAGGATGCAGATGTTAGTAAAAGTTTCATTCCTTTTTCATAAGGAGGCCAAAGGAACAGACCTTGTTTCTGCCTGAAGGGAAAGAAGATTAGTAGTCTGTGACAAAGATAGGAAAAGCAGAGCATAATATCCTAGCTACTACCTAGAATAGTTTGTAATAATGCCCCTTTTATATGGTGAACATTCTGAATCACAAATTACACCATATCAGAAACCCAATTATCATGTTTCATTTGTACATATGAAATAAAAGTTCTTTCATAGCCAAACCAATATTCTTAACAACTGGCAACTTCTTGTAATGATTCTAGTCTATTCAACTTTTGAATTGCAATCCTGAATATATTACTCACAAGCAAAGAAGGGATAACAAAGATAAATAACAGAGGAATCAATTGTATTATGCTCTCCATACATACATATATATTGGCTGATCCAGTTGACTCACTTGACTGCTTTAAAATGAAATACACCTCCTCAGAGAGGCTAACTAACTCTGAAACATCATCGAAAGCAACTAAAGATCACATACTTTACCAGTGGATTTACTACTATCATGTGCCTTTTTAAAGGATTATATGTTTTAAAGCAGGGATGTCAAACTCTATTTCACTGAGGGCCACATCAGAGTTGTGTTTGACGTTGTGGGAACTGAGGTGGCATGGCCAGAGTGGGTGTGGCCAGCTTGACAGCATTCATGTGATCAAATGCCACTTTTGCTAGTAGTTTGTTTTGCTAGCACACTGCCAGTGAAAACAGAGTTCATGAGAGCTGTGTGTGGCGCTCACAAGCTCCCTTTTTACTGGCAGAGGCACTGCAAGCCAGTCCTATGCTGTTTCCAGGGCAGACCCTGGGCCAGATCTAAGCACCATGTGGCCTGGGTCCGGTCCTCAGGCCTTGAGTTTGACACCCCTGTTTTAAAGGGTTCTGTTATAAAGGTGTATGGAATATTTAAACACGGATAATTTAATCAAAGGAATATTAGTATATGCAATATGCTATGTAATGCAGTATTTTTCTATAGTCTTTTCAAATTTTAAAAACTATTCAGAATCCAAATCATAGACAGTAATACGTTAGAGCCATGTTATCTCTGTCTACTCATAAACTTTAACCCTGATCAGTAGATTTAACATCCGCTTAGGACTTGGCTCTAGAAAAATTGCCTTCTGAAGTATATACATCATGAACTCTAAATGAGAAAAACCTCCAAGTCTGACTGAATACCAGCTTTCCAATTTTCCTACAATAACTGTTGCCTTAAGAATTCAATTTTCCTGCCTTCATCCTGGTCACACCATTAGACATAACAAAGCATAAAGTCAGTGTGCCTTTTGCTGCTGAAATATTTTGTCCCTTATTAGCCCTTCCTGTTATAGTACAACTAGTCCTGTTCCCAAAAATTGCCCTAGAAGGCCTTTTTTTTAAACATTAGAGACTTCCTCAATGTGTTTGAAATTTTTCTTGGTGAGTGCTGAGCTTTTATTTTTTGGATATGGCAAAAAGTACACTGCTGCTGTTTTCTGCTGCAAAACTGCAAACTTCCTGGCTGTCCATACTATCCGTTCTGGGGGGAAAAATGGGACAAGCCCCTTCATGATGTCTCCCTTTAGTATGTGCACTATATTTACTCTATATATTATAGAAAAGAAGATAATAAATCTGCTTTTATATACCAACAGGTATTTGGAAAATGCACAATTAAAACAATACAAACCTTTTTTAAATTCAATAATTGTAGCCTAGAGCTTCATCCTGCAGTACAACAGCTATCCTGAGGAATTATAGTTGCTTAATCTAAATAATAAATCTAATGGTTTGCCTCCAACAAAAGTATAACTAAAGAACTGGCGCTGGGAGTTATATAATTCTTTAGTTCTTTAGTTATACTTTTGGTGGAGGCCTCTTGCCTACAACATTTTTTATGTAGATAGAGGTCATCAAAGGACAACTCTTCATCTCCCTTTTTTATTAGCAATAAAATTCTAGCTTTTCAAGTCTTCTGTAGATTTTTTTTAAAATCTCACAGTAAGAGAACTTTGGATTTAAGCCAGTTTGCAGTCATTCCCTACATGGTTATTATTTGGGTTTAATATTTTCATAGTGAGAAGAAAATTCATTTGGCAGAGATTTGTGAATTGTGAAAGACAATTCTGATAAAATATTGCATATGCTATGTTGCATTTTTTATTTTTGGTTTTGTTCCCATATTGCATAAGTATATATATCTGAATGCATACTCATATTAATTTTGCGGCATAAGCATTCAGACTATCATAAGACATACCTCTACTACAGTACGCCAAATTAATTGTACTACTCCAAGTTCCGTAACAAGTAAGGCAACTAAAGGTTAGATTAAATTTATATACTTAATTATCAGCAGTAGATTTTAAAATTTCATTAGAGATATGTAGATTACAGTCAGTGGTCTTTTTTAGGAAATGTAAATATAAATCACTGTTAAGATGATTAAAATGTTAATAAGTACTGAGAGCCTTCAAATGCCGATCCTTTATAATTCCCCATGGTATATTGTCTTATATTTTTTTTGCTTTACTCCCATGCTTATAAAATGCCCTGTCTCATCTCATGAAAGGAACTTGAGCCACAGATGAAGTTTATTTAAGATACATACATATACCAGTTATTTGAGAAATGTATTTGATCTCCTTCCTTTGAGGTACCTAATGAAATGTAGCAAAAGAAACAGAGAGGCACTGCGCAACAATTTTTCATTACAACAACCCTAACTACAACAACCCTAACTATTCAGGGTATGCCATTTTGTTAAAGAAGTGATTGGGGTCAGGAACCAGATACAGTTTGTATTCATTCTGTCATGTACAAATTTTATGCCCTTTCAAACTGTGATTTAGTCAGTGGTGGCTGCATTAAACAACATGTGTAAATGTGGATTTATTGAGAGGAGACAATCTCTGCAGTTCAGTGAGCTTATCAGAATGACTTTTGCAGATGAAATTCCAGTCTTGGAAATGAAATGTGAAGGACACAGATGAGCAAAACTTTTTTCTCCAAGGCCCTAGCCGACTGCTAGGGCATGCACCTGAACATACATTTTTTTCCCTCTGAATGTATACATTACTGAAATGAATTACAAAGGATGAATAATCTCAGTTTATTTAGTCATGATGGAGGATATTTAGGACACATATAGGAGGTCAGTGTCGTTAATGTGTGCAGGTTTGTCAGCAAATAAATTTGATTGATATAAATAATAAATAAATCAACTTTAATACAAACTTTTACCACTGAATTTGAATTTTGAAATGCAATAGAGGTAGTATAATGTAGTGATAAATATTTTTTTTAATCTAATTGTTATACTACATACAGACGGTCCTCCCTTAAAAACCACAATAGGAATGGAAATCGGTTGAGTGAAGCAATCATTACACGGATGTCCATCTGACTGCTTCACTCAGGACCACATTTCCAGTACTCCCAATTGAAGTTATGTGATCATGCAGGTTGTTAAATTAATTGAGTCCTAGATAACAAGTATGGGAGTACATTCGTGAAGACCTAGAGAGAGAAGCATTTTCAAACACAGTTAAAAATTAATTCTCTCTGCCTCTTCATGTCTGCGGAACTCATGCAGAGAAGATTGCAAATCAAAGGTTTGTTCAGCAGGTTCTCACCAGTTCTGGAGAACCGGTAGCGGAAATTTTGAGTAATTCAGAGGACCAGCAAATACCACCTCTGACTAGAGATTTTACAGTATCCTTCCCCTGACACGCCCACCAAGCCATGCACACAGAACTGGTAGTAAAAAAAATTGAATCCCACCACTGTTGCAAATGGCAGTTATATGATCTTGGGACACATGCTAACTACTCATAAGTATAAACAGGTTGTGAAGCCACTGCTTCACTCTGAGATTGGTTGTTTTCTTGCAGGCATTTCATTATCAATCTAGGTAACATTATCAGTGCTACATTACCTAGTCTGGAAATGAAACATCTGCAAGAAAACAACCAATCTCAGAGTGAAGCAGTGAAAATGATTTGGCTACTTGGGGATTCAGCTATTTTCATATGGATTCAAGTTATTATTTACTGCTTAACCAATAATTCATTTACTTTTGAAAAATTCAGGGCTGGTGGAACTGAAAAGCAAACACTGGAATGTATTTAATCCTTAGTCCTGAAAATCATGATGTCACAACAACTGTCTGAAAATAATAGTGTGCAAGTCAACAACCAAATTGTTACGGGGAAAGATTATGAATCATTTTGTTGAAAATTCAACAAGAAATAATAATTTATGTTTCAAATTATTCTAAGAGTGGGAAGAGGAAAGCTCAGGCTTTCTTTTAAAATTGTTTAGTGTTCCCTAGTTCATAAAAAATGCTAAGAAGTTTTAATTTGAGTAGCTGAAATACCCAAGTGACCTCCATGTTTCTAGCTTGTTAACCGAATGCCAATGTAACACTTTTTTTTCTTTCCCTGTCTTATTTAAACAGCATATGCACACAGAAGTGTGCTCTTTTAAGTGTTTTAGCTTGATAATCTGTCAATTGCTCATCTTACTTTGTCAGACCTCCAGCATTTTAGTATCTATTTAACAATTTCTTATTTTCTGCTTTACATTGAACTCTACTTTTAATGCTCTAAAATTTCCATTTGATATATGAGAATGATCTTGTTAGAGGAAACATCATTATGAAAAATACTTTTTATCAGATATTTATACACAATTGAAAAAATATATGTATTTTTATTGACATCTTCTGACAGAAACAACTCTATGCTTATTTACTCAGATGTAAACTGGGGTTCATTTCCTACCATGTGTATTTAGAACTGAGGGCTAAATATGTTCAGAGGTATCATGCAGAGCAACATCTCTTTTTGCAAAATGTTAAAGAATTCTAGAATTTTCTGCAAACATATTCCATAAGGGTGTCAAAATAATCAATCTTTCTAAAATATACTTCCAGCATCATTAGAATATTTTATCAGCTCATTTTTTAAAAAAAGTATTTAGAGTTTCTTCAAAGTAACTTTTATTGTTTATGTGCCTTTGAGGGGAATAGAATTTCATTTACCATTAGAAAGCTCTAAAAGTTAAGAGACTCCTGAGGCTCATAGTACAATGTCCTTCAAGTTAGTTATTATACTTCATTGACTCTGGATTACATGCTTAAAAATGTAAGTTAAATTTCTATCATATACTTTTATTTCCTTTCTTTTTCTTTAAAAAAAAAGATGTTTTGGCGTATGTATATACATTGCATAGAAAATGACACTAGAACAAATTGCAGTTGTTAAAATAAAACTAGGGACAATTGATACAATTGGCTATGTTGTTTTTACTGCTGTTTATTGCTGAGTAGGCTGCTGCATGAGAAATTGGAGATGGTTTCTTCTTCTTCCTACTCAGCTTCTTCTTCCTGTGGGTCCAAAAGCTAGATTGTGGGCAGTCTGGCTTGAAGTTGATGCTGAATAACACCAAGACTGAAATAAAATCTTGTCAATCCATTATTTAGTGATGGACATATGGACAGATCTGGCATGTATAATTGAGACCTTTCCAAAACAAATTTTGATATGGCCCTCCTAGAGATTTGTCTATTGGTCTGATCCTAATAGAGCCCAAGACATTCTAGCTCATTAGGTTGTAGTCCTGGTGGACAATGGATCCTACAACACAGCATTTCAAAGGACCTTGGATAGCAAACAAAAGTAAGTAAGAGCAGTGGGAAGTTTCACAGAAGCTCCCTGCATAAACCATGTGAGACCGGTTGCAGTCAGCAATTCTTTGTTTTTATTATTTAGCTTACTGGTTATAAAAGTCCCCTAAGAAATATGAGGAACTCAGTAATGGAACCAATCTTTTATTTTGCATGACATTAGTAATAAGGAACAGGATTCTCTTTTCAAAACAAATGAAGCAAATCTTTTTCTTTTTTTCAGTGGTGGAAGCAAGTGAGTTGGAAAATAAGAGAAAAACTCAATTATTTGCCCAATCCCTCTAAAATTCTGGTGAAAGATGAAATTCCTCACTTATAGCAATTGTACTTAGATTTATATACTGCTTCACAGGGCTTTACAGCCCTCTTTAAGCAGTTTGCAGTGTCAACATATTGCCCCCAACAATCTGGATCCTCATTTTCCCGACCTAGAGAGGATGACAATGGGAATACTGGTAGCTATTAACTTATCACATCCAAAAGACACCAGATTTAGGAAAGAAGAGAAAATTTATCTTTTTACTCGATGGAATATTTTGAGACCAAGAAATTTTCTTCTTTATTGAAGCTACAATTAACTTATTGCAGTAGTTAGCATGTTAAATAACTTCTGATTTTTTCAATGTCTTTTATAGGCATTGAGGATAAGTACTAGATTCTGATGTTGAGTGTGGGTGGTGGGACTCTTCAGGAGAAAAAGCACTTGGGTGTGCGTGTGATTTAACCGAACAACATTTAACCAGCAACATCCTGCTGGTTCCCATTAACGTTGTGGGAAGTCAGCAGGAAAGGTCACAAATGGTAAGCAAATGACATGGGATGCTGCAACTTCTGCAATTTCAAAAACTGGTCAAATTAGGTCAAGCTGAATTATTATTTTTGAATAACAACAATAATAATAATAACAACAATATAGGTTGAGACGGTAAAGATCTTGTGGTTCTTTCAAAAACAGACGGATCATCATTTGGAACACAACATACCAGATATCACAGTGTCAGAGTCTGAATCCGAGGAGGAAAATGAACAACTGACAGGGAGCGGGAGTGTGGTTCCGTTGGTTGTGGAGGAAACTGGGAAGGGCAAAGTCCAACTGGGCAGAGCAGGGAAGAGATAGAACAAGGGAGAGGGAGTTCAGAGGAAGAACCAGGCCCCCTCTTCATCCTAGGGCACACAGGGAGGAACAGAGAAGAGAGCAACATGGGTTGCGTGGCTTACGGGGGAAGAAAGGACCCTGATTCCCTTCATTAGGCACACCTGGGAAGAGAGATTAAAAGAGATGCAAGCTAAGAGCGGTGTTTGTTGGGAACAAACGTAAGTTTATCTTCTGTTGACTTTGGTTATCTGTGTTCCTGGCATCCTCCCAACTGGGTTGTTTTACTGCTGTTTCTTCATGTCTGGAATTCCTTTTCTTGCCCTGCTGGATTAATTACCTCATTTTGCCTTAATTGGACTTATAGTTAAAGTTTTTGATGATAACTTTTTGGATTTGAATCTCTGCAGCCAAAGGCTGTTCCTGGGAGAGTTTTTCTCCAGACCAGAAGGTAACCAGGACATTGGGCACAAAGTTGGAGCTAATAAAGGGACTCCTACTTATTATTTGACTGTATTGCCTTTGCGCCACGTCCCAGGTCATCACACACAGTAGTTGAAAACTGAAGCATACAATTTATTGATATCACTGTACCAGGAGACGCCAGAGTCAAAGAAAAAGAACTGGAAAAACATCATGAAATATTGAGACCTGGCCATTGAAACTATGCGATTATGGATGAAACATTTTGTAACATCATCATCAGGGCACTTGGTACCATATCCAAGAATTTTCCAAAATATATCAAGAAATTGAAACTTCCTGCAATAACGCCAGCAGAACAGCAAAAAACTGCACTGTTCAGAACATCATACATCTTAAAAAGATACTTAGTTGATAGCTAGGATGCTGGCAGCAACCCATATCAACCATCAATGCCAGTCAATGATATTTCTGATACATCTTTAAATGTTCAGTTGACTGAGTCTCATGTTTAATG
>JANHFN010004359.1:74743-89012 GCA_032468175.1 Toxicocalamus goodenoughensis
GGGCCAGCCAGAGGTGACATTTGCCGGTTCTCCCAACTAGTCAAAATTTCCTCTACCGGTATGCCAGAACCGGTCTGACCTAGCTGAATGCCACCTCTGGCTACGTCCTGGATAGAAAGGAATGAACTGCCAGTAATGTTTTCTGACATCCTGACTGTGACAAATTTAAGGGCTCCCCATGGTGTGAGCTGCAGCATTCCTTGTGTCACTCTATGGATGGGAAAGTTGGACCTCAAAGAAGCAGGATAGGAAGAGCATTGACACCTTGATCTTTGATGTTGGAGAACACTGTGGAGAACCAAGAAAACATACAAACCAAGGTATGAAACATATAGATGGGTCATTAAACAAATCAAACCAGATGTTTCACTCAAGGCACAAAGGGACAGAGTCAAATTATCCTACTTTGGATACATGATGCCAAGACCCAGCTCTCTGAAGAAGGCTGTAATGCTGGGATAAGCATTTGAAAGGATTGTTTAAGGATGCATCTCACGGAGACGATCTACAGTACTTATACGGCGGCTAGGTCTTCCTGCCATTGTCATTTTTTTTTCTTTTAAAATGTTCCATCTTTTCTTCTTCTTCTCTTAAACCTCTAGTGTTGCCAGCTGTGAGCCGAGAACACTCCAGAAGTGACAAACTAGCCTAAAATAATGTATGAGAATGGGGAATGTGTTCCCATTATGCACAGATCTCTTTCTCATGTTAAAATACGACCTGTACCCCTGCTTCAAGTTGTCATGGGCCAGAGACATAAATAAGCTTGTAATATCTAGTTTGGTGCTATAAATCTCTTTTTTCTCCCCCTACTTATCTCCAGAAATATACATAAGTCCATTGTGCCCTGCAATTCTTTATGTGTCTCTGAAGCCCTATAGCATTCCTACTGCCCCGTTCACCTTAATGCTAGCTTTCCTGACTAAATGCACAAAGAACATTTATGGAATGGTGGGGTGCCACAATCTTAGGCCCAGTACTCTTCAATATCTTCATTAATGACTTAGATGAGGGAATAGAAATGGAACTTACCAAATTTGCAGATGATACTAAGCTGGCTAATGCAATCCTAAGTTGTATTAACAGAGGTATACAGTCAAGATCAAGGGAAGTATTAATACCACTCTATAAAGCCTTAGTAAGACCACACCTAGAGTACTGCATCCAGTTTTGGTCACCACATTATAAAAAAGATGTTGAGACTCTAGAAAAAGTACAGAGAAGAGCAACCAGGATGATTAAGGGACTGGAGGCTAAAGCATGCAAAGAACGGTTGCAGGAACTGGGCTTGGCTAGTCTAGTAAAGAGCAGGACCAGGGGAGACATGATAGAGGTCTTCCAATATTTGAGGGGCTGCCACAGGGAGGGAGGGGTCAGACCTATTTTCTAAAGTGCCTGTAGGCCAGACAAGGAATAATGGATGGAAACTGAACAAGGAGATATTTAACCTGGAAAAGGAGAAACTTTCTGACAGTGAGAACAATCAACCCATGGAACAGCTTTCCTTCAGAAGTTGTGGGAGCGCCATCACTTGAGACTTTCAAGAAGAGATTGGACTGCCATATGTCAGAAATGGCGTAAGGTCTCCCGCTTGGGCAGGGGGTTGGACTAGATGACTTACAAGGTCCCTTCCAACTCTGATTATCTGTTATCTGTTAACTAACAATTGCTAACAATCACTGCTGAGAGGAACCAAAGTCAGCAATCAGCAAATCAGATATGTTATCAAGGAAGATCTATTGATTCCTAGGAGTGGAGAACATGAGTGAAGATGAGGAGTGAAGTTGAAACAACTGATCAAATCTACTGATAACTATCCCTTTCTTGTTTTATTTTTGAACAAATTACACAGTGAAAAAGGTCCTGAAAAGAATATTGAGAGACTCTGAGGAGCTAGGAAGAAAAGAAAAAGAATTTAGATTCAGGTCATGTCATGTTTTCATCCATACTTCTGACTGAATTTCATTGCCCAAGGAGGGAGGATTGTTGAGGCTGGTTCAAGAAATAGTGTTACTTAGAAAACTTTGGATTTGGTGGTCCGATTTCTATCTAGAGAAAAGGCCTCTGGTAAGAGATGGGCTGCAGCTCACAAAGACTGAAATTAATACTGCTGAAAAATATCTTGATTAATTTGTCTACAATATTAAACTACATCAGACAGGAGATGTCAATATCATAGCTGTTCTCCAAGTCTAAGTTTGAAGCCTGTAAACCGTACGACAAGAAAGGAAGTGGCAATAAGGCATATTCATGAATATACTAGGAGATCCAAGAAAACTTAAGAAAAGTACTACTAAAGAAGTCAGATACCTGTACATCAATGCTCAAACTATGCTCAGAATGCTGAGAATGATCAATGCTCAGAAAAAAGCAGGGATAACTTGAAATCCCAGTATGAGGATGGCAAATATGACTTTGTTAGTATTACTGAAACCTGGTGGAAGAGAATGTATTAGAATGTAATACTAGAAGGGTATAACTTGTTTAAAAGAAACAGAGCCAAAAAAGGAAGGGGGAAGGGTTATATTATACATAAACAAAGATGAGATACCTCTAGGAAAATTCATGACCTCAGGGGTGAAAACCAGTGGTGGGATTCAATTTTTTTTTACTACTGGTTCTGTGGGCGTGGCTTGGTGGGCATGGCATGGGAAGGATACTATAAAATCTCCAGTCAGAGATGGTATTTGCCGGTTCTCTGAACTATTCAAAATTTCTGCTATCGGTTCTCCAGAACTGGTCAGAACCTGCTGAACACCACCTCTGGGGAAAACTAAACCCAAAGCACTTGGCTGAATATTGAGGGGAAAATAAACAATAATTATTCTACTGCAGATATGTATTCAGACCATTCAATTAAATAGGTGAAAATTTCACAAATCAGATTTATGTACAGAAAACACATATTACTCTAATGAGATATTTCAATTATCCCAACATGTACTGGAAATCAAATTCTGGCAAGTGGGAGATCCAGCAGATTCTTGATGTGACCCTGTAGACAAGTTTATTACCGAAAAGGTAAAGGAAAGAAGTAGACAATCAGCTAATTAGAACTCAGCATAATTCACTTAAGACAGAAATAATAGAAATTAGTCTGGTTATTGTCTAGTCTAGATTTTCAGACAATTGACTTCAATAAACATGGGGGAAAGCAGAAATAATTCCATGGATGGAAATCCTGAAGGAAAAAAATAATTCAGGAGAGTTGGGAGATTTTTGCAAAAACAAAAACAAAAACACCCTCAGATAATTAAAGCCCAAACACAAACAATACCAAACAGAGAAGAAAAATGAGACAAAGCTATGACACTAGTGTGGCTGCATAAAAAAATCCCTGGTAAATTGACAGCAGAAAAGAAACAGGCCTTAAAATGAAAAGGATGGCATATTCAGAACTATCACCAAAACTATTCGCGGTAACAACAGTACTTTAAAAAGTACTTATGACAGTTTTTCACATTTATGACCATTGCAGCATCCCAATGATCATGTGATCAAAATCCAGGTGCTTGGTATCTGGCATGTATTTATAAGAGCTACACTATCCCAGGGTCATGTGATCACCATTTGTAATCTTCCCAGCCAGCTTCTCACAAGCAAAGTCAATGGGAGAAATCAGATTCACTTAATAACTGCATGATTCACCTAACAACTGCAGTGATACACTTAACTGTAGCAATAAATGGTTGTAAATCAGGAAAAACTCAATGATGGAAATTTGGGGCTTAGTTGTGATCATAAGTCAATAATTACCTGCATATCAAAAACCACTCATTAGGAAATATTCCAAAACTGTAAGAATGAGATTATGTTACGGCATAGATCTGGCTTCCCAAACCTATGGGCCGAGGCCCACTAGTGGGCTGTGAGGGAACTGCAACAGGACAGCAGAAATAGCCAGCGAGCACATATGCACAAACACGCACATCCTCACTTGCGTGACCAGTGGACAACCATGCGTGACCTCCATTTGCGTGACTGCAGGTGCACATGTACACTGCTAGCGCCAATGAAGCTGCATGCACATGTACGCCTGCTGGCCACTCGAGCAGAACCATTCCCCTGCCAATCTGCAAAGTTGGAAGTCTTGGTGAACTCTGGCTTAGAATTAGCTACAGCTTGCAATGAATGCCAAAAATAATTCCTAAATAATTGGATCTGGGCATATACTGGACAAGAAGAAAAGAGTTAGGGTTAGAAAAGTTGAAAGGATGGTGAAGGTTGGAGACAAACTAAAATTGTTACAATCTTTAAAAGGAGAGGAAATTAGACCCAGGGCATTATAAACCAATTAACTTATATCAACTTGGGAAATTTTTTAGAAAAGATAATCGAACAGTGGGTTTGCAAGCACATAGAAAGAACAAGGTGATTATTAAAAGCTACCATGTACTTGTTAAAAACTATTCATATGATTGTTAACACTATTATATAGTCCATAGTATCTGAGGGTAGGGCATAATTCATTGTGTGGAAGCTTTATAGAATTTTACAGAGTAAGATCCAAACTCAAAATAAGAGGCAACAGGAGAGACACTATTTCCTGGAGTTAAGTGCTCCATCACTGGATATTTTGAAAGAAAGGTTGGACAACCATCTGTTTGGATGGTCTAAAAATTCCTGCGCTGGATAGGGAATTGAATTAGAGGCCCACCAAAGTCCCTTTCTGACTTATGATCTTCTGACTATTGGTCTTCCTCTTTCCTACTAAAAACAAGTGTTAATGTATCTAGTATAGCCGTGTATGACATAGACCACAAGTGACTAAGCCTATAATTATTAAATAATAGCACAAAGGTAGTAAATGTCATAGAAAAAAATAATACAGGTACAGATATATTTCATACATCAGTTACTTCTACTTACAGGATAAAAATGACAAATCCCTTAACTCTTTAAAATGCCTACATAATTTTTCTTAATTATTTTATTCAATCAACAGACACTCATTATTAGCATGCAATGCTAAACTAGCTTAAACATTTTAATATTTATTAATTCGCTGTCATTTCAAAGACATTTGCTCCATTGTTCATAATCCAGAGCTTTGTGCAAAATCTGTGTAATTTAAATAGCTAAGGCTTAGCTCGAAATGATTTAGGTTCATTTAAAATCATTAGTGTGTTTCTTCAACCAAAACACAAAATAGAGCATCCTGAGGCATTTATGTAGTCATGCTGAAACAACAGTTAATTATGTTCTGATTTCAAGTGCTGATAAGGACTGTTGAACTGCCATTCAAAATTCATATTCAGGACTGAGGCTACCGAGGTTAGTACTTAAACCAATTTATTTTAGGTTATACAAGTATTTTAACAGACTTTATTTTTAAAGGTATTGTATCCTTGAGGGTACTTTATATGAGTACCTGATGTGCTCAGAACACCAAAACCCACTACTATAGCTACTATAATATGTGCAGAAATACATCTGCCTATTCCAGGTTCTTAGGAAGAAGTCGATAAGTGAACAATAATGCCAAATCTATGCAGAACACCTGGCTGACTGCAATGAATAACAATAACAATAATAATTTTTGGCTGAAATTACCCCACTTAAATTATATGGAACTGACTCACAATAGATTTAAATTCAATAGATTTAAAACCAAAAAGTTATCTCTGCAATGATCTCTGCTCCTGCCATTAGGCAGAGTGAGAAAGTCATTATTATGCTTGATTTTGCTTTAGGATGTCAGAAAAGGAGAAGCAAATTAGCTATTTCCTAATAGAAATTTCTGCTTCAGGAACTAAACTATTAGCTTTGGGCATTATGTTCTTAAACTTGGGGGTGGGGGCGGGAGGTGAGTTCTTCCAAATGTTTGCAACTCTGATGGTGATTCAGAGATTATCCTTTTGTACTATAGTTTAAACATTGATCATACTTCAATGTACAAAAAGATGAGTAAGGACAGCTACTCCTGAAAGGCCACAATGTAAGAATTACTTGAAAATTACATGGTAGATAATTCAAATACCAATGAGTTATACATAGAGTCATAGTATTTTTAGTATTAAGATGTAAAAAGAATGTTTGTCAGGTGTGCATGAATGAGTCACTAAACAGAAAACCATTAAAAGTTCCTATACATAGCAATCACATCAGAAAAAAATACTGTAAATTTTACTACTGTAAACAAATAAAGTGGTTGGACCAAAGCTACAGCTAACACTGAGATCATTAGGCTATACCTTATTGTGCAATCCATCTATCACTTGAATCCAACACATCTGGAGGGCATCCAATTTGAGGGAATTTAGTTTAACTTATCTGACAGGATACAATGTATCAGTCAAATAAATAATAAAATAAAAGTAAATTCTAATTTTAATACAGGTTACTAATAATAAACAGAAGAACAAAGAAACATTTTGATATCCAGAAAAACAATGTGCTTTGTCAAAAGCATTCTTTGAGTTGTCATCTTATAAAATGTGAAAAAGTGTTCTCAACACACTCTATTTTCAAATTAATACTAGAAAACATTAAACATATTATCCAGAAGTTAAATGTTCAAACTGCATTGTTTCAGCAGAAATACTGAAAATACATGAGGAAGAGCTTTCCTGATTTTCCAGCATTAATAATTACTTAGGAAAAGTAGTTGGTTTTAAATTCGACATGACTAAGCTTCTTGCACTGTAATTTAATCTGAATCCTAAACTGAATTGTAACAAAATCTGACCTTGGAAGATGGAGAAGCAGAGGGTTGAAGTAGAGTGGAAGAAATGCTGCTTAAAGAACAATCAGATAAAAAGGAAAGGAGAAACAGGCAAAGAAAAAAACTTAGAAAAAAATCTAAAAGAGGCAGCAGATTTGTCCTTTCAGACTAGCCAGATTCTGTTAATGTTGTCTTATAATAAAATGGAATTAGTTCATCTTGTTGTGTTCCTGTCTGGTCTTCTTGGGAAGCTTGCAAGTCTGAATCTTCTGCTATCTTTTTTAACTGTATGATTAGTTTACATTTGTTTCACAGATTAAGAGAGTTGGAAGGGACCTTGTAAGTAGGTCATCTAGTTCAACTCTCCGCCTAACAGACCCTATACCATTTTTGACAGCTTCTTCTTGAAAGCTTCCAGTGAGTTAGAGCAGATCCTTTCTAAGTTTCTTTCCCTGCCAAATACCCATTTGTAGCTGATTTCCCTTTTATCTGAATCTTCCCTAGGCAGCATGTAACTCATTTTGCCCCATTACAAAGTCATTTCCACATTCCATTATATGAATATGCCAACATTACTCCAAACAGTATTCCAATTTATATTTTATAGCAACAGAATTATACCCAACCATATTACACAGTAGATGCAATACTTTTCAGGAAACTACTGAGTAGTCTTTCACTCAGAATAAATTATTTGTTCCTATGTTATCAATAAATAAATGGTAAACAACAAGATAACTTAGAAGAATAGGAACAGAGAGCATGAATATGTGGATACTAGTGGTGGGATTCAAATTGTTATACCACTGGTTCGGTGGGCGTGGCTTGGTGGGCTTGCTTTGCCTAATGTCAGTGCGTAGCTTTCCCCACACCAGCTGAAACCTGCTGCGACAAGCAGCTGAGGGGATAAAGAAGAGAAAATCGCAGGGATGGATGGGAGGGCCGATTTTACACTTTTCTCTTCATTTTCCTCTCAGCTGATTGTTGGAGGATTTTTTTCTTCCTCTCAGCTGATCCTCGGCTTTTTTTTACTACTGGTTTGGCTGAACTGGTCCAAACCGGTAGCATACCACCACTACAAATACACATATGTATATATGTATTTGCATCCAGAAACAAAATTTTAAAGACCAAGACAGATGGAATGCTAGTATTTTCATCAATTTACATGTCTAATTTTGTAAAACATTATCTTGAAGCTTGCCACAGTTTTCAAAATGGTGTTTTCTTCACATTTACATTCCACTATCTGTTTTACAGGTGTATTCTGTGTTATTCAGTGTGTGACATCTTTCTTTTAACATTAAGAAATCAAAACCACAAATACTAAACATAGTTTCCTCCCACCCCTTATTTAAACATCTGACAAAATGCTTTGTATTTCTGACAGCATTAGATTTATTGTATATGACCTCAAAAAACAGTTTAAACTATTATAATCTGGAATTTCCTTGGGAAGCTTTATTCTATTTCCAAACTAATCCCTGTTGCAGCTGACCAATATTAGAAAAGGATCTACATAGTGAACACATAAAATGTTAATTTAGTCCCCATTTAATCTACTCTTTTCCATTTTTACTACCTCTGGTTTCTTTTATGTTAACCTGTAGAAACAGAGACACTAAGCTATATGCTCATTTTTGACAGTTGTGTGTTTTACAATAAATGGATTAAATGTTTTGAATTTTTTAAAACTCCACGACAGATTATAGGGAGCAACATTATGTAACTAAAATGGTCAGCCTTTCAAAGAATAAACTCTCTTCACTGTCTCCTATCAATATTAATATAAAATTGAAAGTATTTTAGCATTAATTTATTTTATATAATTTACCTTGTATATTTTTTTAGAATTAATTTACCTTATACACTTTGTATCAATTACTCATTGTAGAAAAAAAAAGAAAATACAACTTTTCATATGTAATCATGTTACATATGGATTATAGCATGTTTTATTTTCTAGCTCCTAGGTGAATCAGTTCTGATGCCATGGCATAAGCAGCTAAATGGACTGGACTAGACACTAGACTAGACAGAAGTGAATTACAGATTCCTTTTCCTGGGATTTGCTTTCCATAATATAGAAACTGAAATTCATGGCAGGTTTTATCAAAGAAACATTATAGTTTCTGACTCTTGGTTGAAAGAAAACAAGTCAAAGTTACTGATAAACAATGTGTTTTGCTTAGCTGCTTTTGCCAGCAGCAAAAGTCACACAAGAAAGTCAAATTTGCATCGTCTCTTCCTTTTTCCTTTGTTTGGCAGGAGGCAAAAAATCAAACTACTTTCATTTTTAATTAATATTAAATCAAAATTGAGACTGACATTTTAATTTATGATTATGAAATAAGACAGTCTCATAAAGGCTTTTATATCTAGTTTGTTGATCAGTTCTGTTTGACCTAATCAGACTTCATTAGGCATTTGGACTTAATAAAGAATTCTGGCTGATTTAAAAATGAAAGCCCTAATGCTCTTGAAGGCATGCAAAAATCAGAAAGGAAATTAAATTTGTTTTTTTAATTCATATGTATAATGCTAAATTATGGTCTGGAATTATGTTCGAAAAGACCCACATTTGCCATCATTTTCTTTATATAAATGCCTACAAATACAAAAAAAAATATGCACGATAAATCGCAAAAATGCAGCAAAAATACTAACATTATTATTATTTCTGTGGCTTAACCATTCAATACTAACCAGAAAGCCTGAAGGGGAACTCAGAAAAGTGTGCTGAGTTTTACTTTACCTGATAATAATAAATTAAAACCACATGCTTCATGGAAATAAGCAATTTTTGGTGAAACGTATTTAAAGAAATGTAAATACTGTGTAATTGTTTATCAGTAACCAGGTAAATGAGCTTAAAGACTTCATAATGATGTTAGTTAAATGTAATCTGTTCCAAGGTTAGTACACTGTTTAAATAGGCTTTTTAGGTCACACGGAATGATCTGCATGTGGTCTCATAAAAGCTAAAGCACAAGCAACAGGGATTACCATAATTACTTCATCAAACTACAAGTAGCTAATGGGATTATACCCTAAGGGTAAGCAATTATTCCCTGTATACAGGATAAATGTGCTGAGAGAGGTGGAAAAGAGTAAATATTAAAGCAATAGGTCCAACATCACAGTGAAGACCAATGGAAGTAAATTGCTATAACTTCAAAAAATCATGAGTTTCTTTGCCTCGTTTTCCTCTTTCTCTGGCTGTAATTTTTGTTGACCCTCTTACACACACAATACATGCATCACACATATATACATACACACATACATATTCATCATATTATTCCTTTCAGACAAATCAATGCTATACAAAGCTCATACAGGAATAAGAAATGGCAAGGTGAAGATATTAAAAATATGAGATGAGAAGTAGATAAGGAAACATAGTTCAAAATAGTTTTCATGCAAAACATTTACTGTAATTCTGCACCATTCTACCTTTGCAAATTATCTATGCCTCCACCTTCTGCACACTATATACTGCTTTGTAAATTGCTTTTTGTTCTTTCAATTTCTCATTTCTATCTTTTGCTGATCATATCAACAATGAAGAACAACGATTCTCTTGATCGTTCCCTACATTTACATTCCTTAACTCTGTGTTCATGCCAAATCACTTCAACATATCACATGTGGACTGACTTCCCAGTTTTATATTTTCCTGAATAAACTGCTAGTGCAGTAAAGACCAGAATTGAGACCAGAATTTTTGTTGCTAAGCAATATGGTTGTAAAGTGCGATATTACATGACTGTAATGCTTACTCAGCAATCCCATCACTTCCCATTGTCATTGTTAACCGAAAACTGTGGATCACTATGTGAGAATCCACATGAAGCTATGACATTTTGTGCTTGGTCTCGCCAAACTCCATGCCACAGTAAGGAAAGGGACTGTCACCTCTTCAACGCCTTCTACTCACCTATCTTTCCTCTATTGTCCGCCCTACACACTGCCTTGTGGAGCACCAAGGAATCCCAGAATCATGTAACTCTGGGACTGCTTGCCATGCTGCAGCTCAGGCTTCTTGACACACTACAATACTGAGGTTGTAAGAAGTCTGAGCCACAACACAGTGTGAAAATGTCAACCATGGCACAAGCCACTGACCTAGGAAATTCTGGCTACTTCAGGAAACTCCGGCAGCAGAATCAAAGCTGTTGCCCCAAGAACTGTAGGCCAGCTGCTCTGGCTTCCCTGCATTCCAACACCCCAACTGACCTTCACTGTGTTCTTACTCCGGCTGCTGATAAGGCATGCCCACCCTGGCTCTTCATAAAGCAGCTCATATCTACATGATCTTTCCCAGATCTCATGAGGAAAGCCTTGGCCTTGCTGTTCTCCAAACAGTACAGTCCATTCTCACAATGCTTCAGAAGACCTCAGAAACTTTTTAAATGCTTTCAAAGGATCGTGAAAATGGGGCACGCTATTTGGAGAATAGTGCAGTTTTGAAGAGGCCTGGCATAGCCAGCAGCTGCCTGGCAGGGAGCCATGCCAGAGGATACACTTTATCAACAGCAGAAGGAAGGCAGTAAAAGTCAGCTGGGCACAGATGGGTTCAGCAGGCATACAGAATGCATAGCAGTGGGAACAACTGCCACTGTGATGCTGGGGTGGCTGGCTGTGCTGTGGGGTTTGAGATGACATTTCTCAGTGGTAACGGTGGTGTTGGGGCTGAAGAAGAGGCCTGGGAGCAGAGGCAGCTGGTTGATATGGCTGAAAGTCCCAGGTCTCTACTTCAGCCCCAATCCTGCAACTGCCACCAAAGAGTGCTGCTATAAAGGGTGATTAAAAGAGCATAGGAAGTGGAAATAGGCAGGCGGGAGGAGTAGGTGTGGTCATAAATGTAGGCTGCCAAGCATTTGAATTTGGTCACATGACTATGGATGCACCGGAAAGTCCATAATTTCTGAGACCGGACATAATTCACTTTGTTCAGCACTGTCATAACTTTTGAGTGATCACTGAACAAATGGTTATAGGTCAAGGACTACCTCTATAACAAAGCAAGCAAAAACATGCTGTTGTACACAAGCCTTTTTGTTTATTCACTTAGTTTCCTACATATAGGAAACAGATTAATCTACTTGCTCTAAACCTTTCCTATTGATGTATATCATTAATTCATTTTTCCTTGCCTAAAACACAAGTACCTTGTGATTGATAATTAATTTTCTAAGCCACATTCTTTGCTGCATTATACAATCTGTATAACATTTCTTATAAATTAGTTGGGGCCTCAATCCTTACTCTGCATCTTAGTATGCTCAATCTACCCAGTAAAGCATATGCAAATGGATAACCTCAACTGATAAATCTCTGCTATCATCTTATATTAGCATCAAGCCTGGAGTTGGTCATTTTAATTAAATAGATTGCAATATCACCAATGGAAACGATTTGTTTAACATGAAAATTTTTCAGGAATTTGGTCTCTTCATTTGTATATCAATTCTGAAATACCTTTAATGATTAGTTCTGCATAATTTGATACTCCAACTCCTCCTTCTGTGCGAATCATGCAGCGGTAATTGCCAGCATCCCGTTTAGTAGCATTCACCACACTAAAAGAAGCTACAAATCGACGATCATTAAAAATTTTCATGTCCTTCAAAGGTGCATCCCGTACAAGCAATCCCTAATGAGAAACAAATACAACAATTTATTTTAATATATATTTTATTTGCAAGTATTTTACAATAAATATTAAGATTAATGTTGGCATGTAAACATTAAAGCATATGCATGTTTTTGTCATCTTGTTCCCCCCTTCCCCTCAAGCTTGCTGTGTTGCCTTACCACGGCAAGGTCATGGTGTTCCTGGGACGGATTAGCAAAAACTGTTGAAAGTGTATGCCAAAAGTATATATTCCCAGGGTCACCCAAAGCATGAAGCTCTTCCCAGTTGCTTAGCTAAAGCAAACAAGCACCTATAATGGGTAGCAGAGATCTAGAAAGATGCGAGAGGCAGATAATCACCTTAGTGACAATGGCAAAGACATCAATTCATATTGTGCAAGAGAAGGCACTGGTAAACCACTAATGTATTTTACCAAGAAAACCACATGAATAGAAAATATAAAATGGCCAACGTTGTATGAAGGAAGATGGGCCCCTCGGAACATACTACTGAGAAAGAACAGAAGATCTTTAAGAAAACTAATAATGTTTAAAAAACAGCTAGATTAAAGCCTGTGGAATGTCTAATACAGTAGAACCTCTGGTCATGACCATAATTTGTTCCAAAACTTTGGTCGCAATCCAATTTGGTCGTGACCCGACCCTAATTTTGGAAATTTGGCACTGACAAAAAAAATGTTAGTGAAAAGGGAAATCGGCCATGAAAAAATTTTTTTTTAATCAGAACCCAATTTGGTCATGATCAAAAGTGTTCGTGATCAGAGGTTCTACTGTATTGTCATACAAGAAAAGAAAAACTGAAGCTGCAAAGATAGAATCAAAGCAGGAACATGGAACATTAAAAAGCATGGAAGTGAGAAAGCTCAACACCCTGAAAGATTAAATGAAACCACTACAAATTGACATTTTAGGCATCAATGAATTGAGATGTACTGGGATTGGACAATTTCCTCTAGAAGGTTACACTGTTTACTACTCAGGATATGAAAAAAATAGAAGAGATTGTGTTGCTTTTATAGTTAGTAAGGATATAACATGAACAGCATTTGGCTACAGTGCAATCAATGACTGAGTAATATTAATTAGACTTCATGGAAATATGATGATCCTTCAGATTTATGTTCCAACTACGGATACAAAAGAGGAGGTTGATGAGTTTTATCATCAAATTCAATTTGAAATCAATGGAACATGTAAGCAAGATTCCTATCAACCCCTTTAAAGAAATAGTTGACCATCCTGGATTTTTAGAAAATGCAAGTTAACTTTTGAAATACACTTATTTATACACAAAAAATAGTTTTCTAGTTTGTTTAACTTTCTTTACAGATTAGGATCTATATTTTAGAGGATAAAAGACATCTCAGTATCAGTATTGCTTTAAATATGGTTTTCTATATTTATTATATGTGGAAAAATGTACAGCACCAATACAGGGAGTGATGGAAAAGACAGGAACAGATAACAGATAATCAGAGTTGGAAGAGACCTTTTAGGTCATCTAGTCCAACCCCCTGCCCAAGTGGGAGACCCTACACCATTTCTGACATACGGCAGTCTAATCTCTTCTTGAAAGTTTCAAGTGATAACACTCTGACAACTTCCGAGGACAAGCTGCTCCATTGGTTGATTGTTGTCATTGTCAGAAAGTTTCTCCTTATTTCCAGGTTAAATCTCTCCTTGTTCAGTTTCCATTAATTGTTCCTTTCTGGTCTACAGGCGCTTTAGAAAATAGCTTGACCCTTTCCTCTCTCTGGCAGCCTCTCAAATATTGGAAGACCTCTATCATGTCTCCCCTGGTCCTTCTCTTCATTAAATTATCCATGCCCAGTTCCTGTAACTGTTCTTCATATGTTTTAGTAGCCAGTCCCCTAATCATCCTGGTTGCTCTTCTCTGTACTTTTTCTAGAGTCTCAACATCTTTTTTATAGTGTGGTGAACAAA
>JANHFN010004359.1:89112-102867 GCA_032468175.1 Toxicocalamus goodenoughensis
AGTCAAGACTTATTCAGAGACAATGGGTAAAAATTTATTTGAAAAGGGGTTCTGGAAAGATATATAATGGTATTTGTTGTATTGTTATTAGAAATGAATTTGAAGGTTGGTAAGTACTGTTTTTAGATTATCTTGGGAAATTGGTAATAATATACTTTATGAAAATAATTGAATTGATCTGATGGGTTGTTGTTTTGATTTTATAAAAGGTAGACATTGCAATTTATAATAACTAGAGTTGATTATGATTGTTATAATAGTTTTATGATTTTTTCTTACCTTTCCTTCAATATTATATATTAAATTGGAATGTACCCACCAGAACCCGAATGGAAGTTATGTATTATATGTTAGAACTCTAAAGGAATATAATAGCTATGTTTTAATTATTAACTACAGGAAATCCTATTTAAAGAGAAAATAGTAGGTTGAAATTGATCAGACAACGAATATAATATAACAATTTGGGTGATATATAAAGAAATATGATCCTGAACCTGTGTCCATAAAAGGAGAAATAAGTTAGATTTAAGTTACTTTTGATGGTAAAAAGGGGGGTTCTGGGAAGATATACAATTGAATTGGTTAAGTTGTTATTAGAAATAATTTTAGAAAATTGGTAAGAGTTGGTTTTTTTTTAGATTATTTTAAGAAATGGATAATGATATATGATATGGAATTGAAATTAGCAATATCACATTAATAATAATTAAGATTAAGTATAATTCTCAAAGTGATTTTATGATTAATTCTGCCTTTTTTCAATATTATATATTATTTTGGAATGTATTAACCAGAACCCGAATGGAAATGATTTATGTTAGAATGTTTAAGGAATATATAATTATATTTTAATTACAAAATACAGGGAATTTTACTTAAAGAGAAAATAATAGGCTGAAATTGATTGACAAAGAATATAATATAATAATTTGAAATAATTGAATTGTGAAGCAAAAAGAAATATGATTTTGAATTTATGTCTGTATAAATAGAAATAATCCGGATCCAAGATACTTTCATAGAAAAAGATGTTTTTTATTTGTGTTATGTTTGTTTTTTGAAAAAAATAATAAAAATTTATTTCAAAAAAAAAAAAGAACTCCTGATTCTTTCTAGACAGGCTGGCTCCAATAAATGGATAAGTTCATTTGAGATGCCTGTTCTATTCTTGGACAGGAATATTTTCTTGCATATATGCATTCATCAACCTTCCCTCCAATCCAACTGATTTGGTAAAGAAATTGCCTCGACAAAGAAAATGAAAACTTCAAGGTTGAACTTCTTTGTAGTGCAACTAAGCTTAAGTAAGACCCAGGAGCCTCTGCATGGTTTCAGTGCTTAACTGTGCATATCTAATATTCTTTAAATTATGCTAGTGGGTTTTATGTTTTCAGCATTTTATCATTTAAGTTGCAAAACATACAAAGTCCAATCTTCCAGACTTTATGAAGTGGAAAGAACTAACAAAATATCAGTAAACAAAAAAGAAATGCTGAACTTAGTCTGTTAACTATGGTTGTTCAGATGTCAACATGATGAAAGTAACCTTATTATGCTATTAATAGCTTAATAATTAATTGCATAATGTCAACATTGATTGATGTACATAATTCATGATGTGAAAATTAAGAATGAACCAAATTATGCCAAATGACTGGAGACTGAAGAGTAAACAACCAATTTTAATTTCAGCAATAAATATAACAATAAAATAATTTAACCTGTGCAAGTGATTTTTTTCAATGCTGTCTTATTTAACAAATTGTTAAGACTTAATTTCCAAAAGCTAAAGCTCTAAAATGATAATACTTGGAAACAATTTTGAATGTGAATCTAGCTTCAAAAAGGTTTGTTTACTTTCAGTACATAATTTGTCAATATAATAAACAGAAAACCATAGTTAACTATATGGATATTGGGCTGAATTGACTGAAATAAATCATGAAAAAGTGAATCAATTGGAATTTACTGAATCTGAATTTAGCAAAAAGTCAATTTGTCTTTATTTTTTAAAAAATATAATCATTTTGAGAATAGTTAATTCTTGGTTTTTATTTATTTATCTTTGTGCTATTTCTCTCTTCAGAAGCTTTTTTTTTTAAAAAAGGTAATCACAATAGAGCATCCATATTGCACTCTACATTGGGCTACCCTTGAAGAGCATTCAGAAGATTCAAGTGATGTAGAGTGCAGCATTGTGGGAAGTTCGTGGGGTTCCCTGTTACACCAGTGCTCCACAAGTTGCACTGACTGCTGATCTGCTTCTGCAGGCCCTGTTGATAAAGGAATTCTGGTTAACAGGGCCCAGAATGGCCTTCTCTGATGTGGCTTCTGCCCTTTGGAACTTCTTAATTCTTGAGGTGAGATTGGCTCCTATTTTCTGACTTCCATTAAGGCCCTGGAGACTTGGGGTCCTAATAGGGGAGCATCACACTGGAGGTGCTTGATAAATTAAAAGGCAATCCCATTACCTCCCTACACAGGATCCTTCTCTCCCCATCTTTTAACTATAATTTTACCTTGATTTGGATTTTCATTGTTATTGTTTTAGATATTTTATTGTTTAGAGATATTTATTGTTTTAGAGATATTTGTTAGACTTTTAATGTTTTAATGCTAAAACCAGAGAGGTTTTGTTACGAGATGGATGGCAAATAAATTTAATGAATAAATAATAACTAAATAAGTTATAATACATTTTTAAAAAAGTTTTAAATTCTAATCTGTATTTCCCTCACCTGTGTAATTGAGATCCAGCTGGTATTCATAAATTTATATTCAGACTAAATAACATTTAATTTTTGATTAAAATATTATATCATTCTTATACAATTTACATATTTTAGAGAAAATTGCATTATTCTGTTGAGAATGTGTGCATTTTTTTAACCATGAATCCAAATATGGAATCAAATATATCACAGTGAATATATATCACATTTCCAACAGAAAAGGATTTCCTTTTTTATGATTTGCAGTTGGACCTCATGACTATGAGTGAATGCAATTGTGAAAGTTGCTAGACATGGGGAGATAATAATTCTTTATATTATAGTGGTAAATGGTATGTTCTTCTAATATCCTAGCTTAACAGTAATAATTTTGCTGTTCACAGAAGCATGGAAGAAGTAAGTGAATATATACATGATGTACTTATGAAAGATCAGTTTGGTACTATGAAAAGAATGCATGTGAGAAGGGAGAAAGAATAAATCAAGTTTGAGGACATCATTTGACAGGATTAAAGATCAAGACTGAAAAAGTAGAGCAGGGCTGTCAAACTCGCAGCCCATGGGCCAGATGCATCATGCGTCGCCCAAGTCCATGACCAATTTAGTGAAGGGGAAAAAAGTCATGATACAGCACAAGATGATGCTGTGATGAAGCGAGTTTGACACCACTGAAGTAGAGAGAAGGAATATAAAGTTGGTTTATTTGGTGAAGATTAAAATAGATATGACAGCGAAGCATTTTTTAATATGCGCCAGTGTGTTCTCAGAAAAAGTGACAATAAAGGTTATCTTATCTATTATCTCAGGTAACTTTTAATGGACTTTTGCTGAAAGGATACGTTTAACGGTTTGTCTTTAGATAAGACATGAACATAGGAAGAAAAGATAACTTACGAGAAGGTAACATGTTACTAAAATTGTTTATACTTTGGATGAAAGGTAATGTAATTTTTTATATCTTTCTTTTCTTATTCTTTACTATATTCATATTTGTATTTCTTTTGTATTTTTTCTTTATTTTCTTTTTCTTTTCTGGATCTTTTATTTCTTATTGTTCCATTTTTTTTAGTTTTTATCACTGTGGTTGCAATTTTTAATAAAACAATTGATTTTTATTTTTTAAAAAGGAGAAAGTTTCAGTTATTCATGGAATTGGAAGAACTTCAACATGTTCACTGTTTCTGTGTTTCACTCTCAAATGGAAAGTCTAAGAACAACTACGTAGGAATGTTGGGTTTTACATCTACTACAATTAATATTACAATTAGTACAGTTAATATTAAAATCTTTCTAAAAAAATTTACATTTGTTGTTCCCTCTGAAACAAGTATTATCTTATCCTATCTTATTATCTAAAATCAAATGTTTTTACTTCCCACAGGTTAGATTTAGAAGAGGAATACAATAGTCAAAGTGAATTAGTTGACCTGGCCAATACCATATTCCTTCCCATATCTACCCACAATGTGGAAGAGCTGAGAAGGTTCAGCTCAATAGGTGATCATTTCCTGTTTTTCTCCTTCTTTGAACTACCTAATCAGACTACTGGGAAAAGAAGAACCACCCTGAAAGAGTTGTTAGTAGGTTCTACTTAGGAGTTCAATTCAGACTCAAAATGTTATTGGCTTGGAAGGGAAGCATGCTTGAGTCTGTATCTGAATCCTTTTTATAAACAATACATACAATATTATTTTAAGCACAGTCTGTTATTTCATACATAGGGGTGGGATACGAAAGGGTTAACTACTGATTCGGAATTTACAAGCTTCCCTGCACGCTGTGAGCCATGCGCCTGTCAATCGTCATCTTCATACTGTGTGCAGAGAAGCAGCCTTTGAAACAGCCCTCTTTTCTTGCTTTTTTAACTGCAGCTGTGCCTTTTTTGGCAGCTGAAGTTGAAAAATCAGGAAATAAAGATCAGGTAAGAGCCTGGGTGGGCGGGTCGGCAAAAACATCAGCAGACATAGAACCAGTTCTATGTCTGCTGCTCTTCAGAGCTACCGTTCTACAGAGGTGGACAGAACCAGCAGAAACTCACCCCTGCTTATGATAGTGAAAGAAAAAGTAGGAAAGTGTTCAGATAATAGATCTATTTATAAACATTAATTCAATAGAAAATGTTCCAGACTATTCTGTAATAAATAGTGTATTACATTATAATGCAGGTTCAATTACTATTTATTTAAGGTAAACAAAGGCAATTTTGCTTGAAACACACAAGTGAGAACAATAAAAATAATAGTACTATAATCTCAAGGAAACTGCTTAACAGAGTTCATGTTTTTACTTTTAAAACAACTTCCAGAGCAGCTTTTATGACTAAGTCATTTTTCCCCTTAGAAATGAAAATGACATGTGCTTTGAATATATTAGCATTTTCAGGAAGCTGTTATGTTTTTATTTGCTTTTGGCTTTAAGGTTTTCTTTCCTTCTTTATTTCATATTAGTCCAATTGAAATAATTACATTTTAACATAGAATATTTAAATGATATTATTTTGCTGTGGTTACATCCAACTTATAAACATACGAAGAAAGAATATTCACTAAATCTCTATAAGAGCTGGAAATCTAATAACCATGTGTCTCCAAAAGTGCACTTATTCCTCATACATATTAAACAAAACAAAAACAAAAACAGATAAGAAGAAACAACACAAAAAAGAGTATGGAAGTGAAAGGTTTTTTTTACAGATGTTCTAGCTCAGGAATGTCAAATTCAAGGCTCAGGGGCCAGATCTGGCCTGCGGGGTACTTAGATCTAGCCCATGGGGCTGCCCTGGAAACAGTGAAGGACTAGTCCATCATGCCTCTGCCAGTGAAAATGGAGATCAGGAGGGCCACATGTGATCCTCCCGAGCTCAGTTTTCACTGGCAGAGGGTTGCAGGAGGCCATCACAGCCAAAAATGGAGCTCAGCGGCACATTTTCTCTGGCAGAGCACTCAGGCCACAATAGGAGCCCCCGACAAATGTGATGTTAACTGGCCACACCCATCTCACCCCTTGGAGGTCAAATACAATGCTGATGCAGTAGTTCGACACCCCTGTTCTAGCTTCTAAAAACCAAATTATATTATCAATTTAATCAGAAGTATTAGTAGAGTATATTACTCTTGTCAGGGCTTCTTGGCATAGTTTCAATACCAAATCAAACATATTACTTAAACATTGACTTGTTGAATTTGATAAGCTGATGCCAATTATATCTATAAATAAGATCAAAACCTGCAAAAAACAATTGTCAACATAACACAGCACTCCTTTAAACAAATATTTTCCCGCAAGAGAGAACAGACACAACACATTGTTTGTACAGATATTTCTGAACCAACCCAGATTTTTATGGTCTTCAAAAAAAAGTTGAAACTATACAGACTCTCCACTTACTCTTCCCTGAGCTGGATAAAATATATCACTTTCTATCAAGACCAAAAATAATACTTTAGCATTAATGTATTTTAAAATGTAAAAAAAGGTTCCAGTGGTCTTTGTAATAGAAGTTGTTTTATCAACTACTTCACATTTTTCAGTGCCAGCTTCATGCAAAACAACTCATTCACTTCAGACTGTCAAAGACAAGAGCAAAATAATTTAGCTTCCCCAATAACTTTTAGCACTGCTTCATTTTCTAAATAAATAAACTTTTCCTTGATGAGAACTTTCCTGAAATTTTTCATTTCTTAATTTTATTTCCGCTCTCTATATTTGGTGAAAACTGGCAGTATTTTAAACCAATTTGCATGTCTGCAGTTAATCTGCATAACTGCAACTTGCAACTCTCCTCTCATTATAAATTACACTAAGTTAAGTATATTTGGAAATATAATATCCCAGTGAGTGATTTACTGCAACCGTTGCAACCATTTTTTCTTGGGTGCTTATCCCATTACTATACGAGTGCAATTTAAACCTGTTAAATACAATGAGAGGTTTTATTTTGCTCATTAACTTAAAGAAATAATGATAGCATTCTGCTTTTGCTGCAGTGCATGCATCCAATATTTCCCTAATATTTATTTCTGATTTGTAGTATAACATGTTCTCAATATTAGAGCATTACCTTTAATCTAGTTCCGTGATGGCAAACCTATGGCACACATGCCAGAAATGGCATGTGAGAAGTTTCCCGGAAGAGCCCCACTACACATGCATGTGGGTCGCCTGTCTTACAGCTGATTGTCGGGTATCTGGCATGCATGCATGGGGGGCGCGGCAGACGCAGAGGCATGCAGGGGGGTCTCGCATGCATGTGCAGAGACAGGTGGTGTGTACGGGGGGATCGCGTGCAGGGAACATGGGAGGACAGTGTTGTGGTTAGTTGGCAGGAGGTGCAGACGATTGAGAAGAGTGAGGAGTCAGATTAGGGGCCAGGACCATTAGGGAGTGGACTGCTGCCTTCAGAGATTGTGGGGGCTGGCAGCAGCGATGAGGAAGTTCCTGAGGAGCCTGTGTCAAATGCGCATGCGTGCAGGATAGCTCACAGGAAAGAGCAGCTACAACAGCATGGGAGACTTGGGGAGTAAGGCTGCAAGGTAATGGTCCCTCCTTCAAGAAGATAAAAGCCAGCTGTGAAACAAACATTCTTTGCAGAAGGCAAAGATGTTTTGAAACTTCAGCCTCATGGATATTCCCGTATCCCAAATTTGTATTTGAAGATTCTTGTATTGCAAATTATTTCTTGTCTGTTATATTTTGGCAGTCTCGCACAGTTTGGCAAGACTTGTGCTTATCACAGCTAATTATTTTGCAAAAACATTAAAAGGTTTCTGTTCCCTTTGGATTGTGTTTGATTTGGTGGTCAGAACATACAGCGCACATTGCCTTCTGGGTGCTGGCATGTGAGTATGTATGCAATTTTCGCCACAGGAGCCAAAAAAGGTTAGTCACCACTTATCTAGTTGTATGAAGTACTAATTTTTCTAAGTTAAAAAGGTACTATACAATACTCTATATGTAAAGCAGTTTGAAATCTGCTTAACAAAACTTCCAGCTCTAGAGGAAGATACTACATTAATTGAAGGCTACATCTTGACTAGCAATTTATACATAACCAGAAAAAATGACAAGTTAGTACCCCTGTAGTATTGTCCTCTATAGCATTGTGAGTGATATTATATAAATAGTGTAGGTTCATCTTATTTAAGACGTATCTCAAAATTTAAAGCTCCCAGATAGCTGATGGTTTCATTTCTTATTTCTGTTTCTAAATGTTTCTAAACTGATTTCACTCCCAATAACCACTCGATGAACATATTTGTAGTCCAGATATGAAATGCCTTCTGCTTCTATGAACTTTCTAACAGCAACCTTTTCATTTTATTCAAAGTACAATCTGTTTTGTTAAATACATTCAATGTTAACAAAATAATATGCTTTTAAATCTGTTTAATCATAAAAATAAATCTGTTTTGCCAATGAAACTTCCACAGATAAACAGCAGATGTATTGCAGCATTTTCAGAATTTTGCTTTCAAAAATATTTTGGCAGTCAGTTAAAAAGGTTGTATTTCTATTTCTATACAAAGTAACATTAACATACGTATATGAATCTGAAAATAAAATAGCTATTCCTTATATATTTATTTGGCAAATTTAGATGGCCCCCACCTCACAAAATAGTGACTTTGAGTTGTATACAAATAATAAATAACAGTTATTATATACACAACAATGTGAAATCACAGCTGCCAGTTCGTTTCATATGTTGGCCTTCATATGTAACGTTTATCCCAAGAACCTAGAAGGTAATCATGTATCAGCATAGTATACGTGTGTGGATCAAAATGATGTGGCCTCTTGTAATTGACAGATGTAAATTTTGTTAATATGTAGATTATGTCTAAGTGTCATTGAAGACTAATTGGTATGGTAACCAGTGTGCCGATAACCACTGGGACCACCAAAGTTGGTTTATGTCATATTTCATCTTCAATTTCCAGATCTTGATTTTGTGATCTCCAATATATTTGTCTTCTATTTTACTACCCCCTGGTATTGCCGCATCAATTATCCACACTTTATTCCTTTCAACCACGGTTAAATATGATGTGCCAAGCCAAGACTTTATCAGTTTCTATTCAGAAATCCCATGATATTTTAATCTGCTCATTTTCAACTATTTTTTTTCCAATTCTGTGTTCCATCAATATTTGCTTACAGGAAAACAATATTTTTTACAGATGTTGCAATAGATCATTTAATCTGCACATTATTATTTATAATAATTGTATGTGATCTTCTGGCACAAGATGAGTATATGATCTGCTGTTTCTTCTGCTTCTTTACACAACCTGCATTTTGAATCATTTGATAATCTTTGAATATCTGTGCTAAAAATCCTTACATTATTTGTCAACTATTGGATTTCTACTTCTGATTGTCCATACAAAGCAAATGTGACGTATTATTAGCATTTTTTGCTACTTGATAGTCAAGATTTTTTTCTTCAAAATCACTGAAATTGGGATCACAGCAGTGATAAATAGGTAAGGGTAATAATGAATCATTCTACACGATCCTCTTAATGTTGGCAAGTCAGTATTTTTCCTTTCATTTTTTCATTTCCAACCACCGATTCTGCTTTCTACTGCTTCATTATTTTTTCTATAAACATTCTTACTGACACCAATTGTTTCCAAGCATCTGATGATCTAACTATATGGTAATGAATCAAATACCTTTTTATAATCAATCCAGAACATACAGCATGTAAATTGGTATTTCCGCTTTTGCAATTCTCCAAAACTGTTTCATCAATTAAAAGTTTATTTTTCCGCTTTTCCTTTATTTCCTTTTCTCTTCTACTGAAAGGATGTTATTTTCTTCCAAGTAGTCTTGGATGTAATCAAATTATATTATATAATCTTGGATGTTGTCCCTATTATGCCTGTAATTTAAATATTGTAGGCAAGCAAGTTATCAGGCTATAGTTTCTTTGTGTCATCACTTTTGCTGGGTCTTTCAGAATTAGGTATATATGGTCAGGTAATTGTCATTGATGTCTTCTGTATAGAATACTTTGCTATACTATTTAGCTATAATTGGATGTAAATTAGTTAGTTACCTGAACCAAAAGCCATACAATTGATCATTTCTAGGAGACATCCAGTTTTTCATTCTTTTTACTCAATTTTTAACCATTTCTGCTGTTATTGCTATTTCTTCCATTTAATTTTTACCATAATCATCTTCAAATTCCTTTATCCATCCAACATTTTTAATACAATTTTTTTTAGTTTTCTAGAACTCTTTCCAAAATTGAGATTGATGTACTATAAGAAGGACAGTACTATAGGAACTATCTGATAAGACCCTTGTCACATGCTCATTTCAAGCAGAAATTAAGGCCTCAAATGAATAGCTTACTATGTTTCCAGGAAAAACCTAAGAGCTCACTGAAATACCTCTGAGTCCATTAGATATCTGGAACAGACAGATCTAATACATTTTCAATTCCACCCCCATTCCCGCCTACTGAAAACAAATGACACCTGTAAACTGAAAAGCAATCAGAGAACAATCTGTTCCTGACCAAGTTCATGTTGCAACTACCCAGAGGAATAAAATAATTTTATAAGCAACCCACAGCATCTGTTGGGCCTTCAATAATTTGGGACAGATTCATGGTTTCCAGTGGCCATGAACTTCTGAGTTGTTTCTGATTCAATACCACCAGAGGGCAAAAGTTAAAATCCTCAAGGCCTCAGAAAGTTAACTGCCAGTTACAATGGAATTGGACTACTGAGGCAGGTAACTACTTTGCATCAGGGATGCTGAAACAATAACACACTTAACTATTCCTTGAAAACTACCTTTAGCTATTAAATGTAGTACCGTGGTACCTCGATACTCATCATTCATTGGTTCCAGGAAAAATAAAAATGATGAGTACCAAAAAAACTACATGGCTTACCACATGACTTAACAATTGTGGCAAAAAAGGTAATGAAATGGGGCAAAACTCATTTAGCACACTTTTTACTTAGCAACACAAATTTTGGGTTCAATTGTGGTTGTAACTCAAGGACTACCTGTATAGCAGGCCTGCCAAACTGGCGGCCTGCTGACCGGATACATCACGAACAGGTCATGTCCAGCATGCTTCTGCAAAGGCAAAAAATGTCGTGATCTGGCCCATGATGCGATCAAGTTTGACACCTGTGCTACATAGCCTAAGTTAACTGTAGCTATGCCATAGGTAACGTTCTTTGCAAATGATAGTATCGTTTTTCCAAATAAGGCTCACTTAGCTTTGACAAGCCAAGCAGCATTTTGTTAAAACAGAAAAATGGGAACAGACAATTATTTAATCTAAAATATTATGAATTCTAGTACTAAAATCATTTTGATTTATTCTGAAAACATTAGTTTGATTGTATTTAAAATCCCAAGTTCCAAATACTATGTCTGGAAATAAAACATTTCAGTTGTAGAAAACTATGTCATAATAATTGTATAGGAAAATACAGAATGAAATTGTATAAGAGTAATTATTAATAAATAATTTCACAGTAATTTATAAGACAGTTTGATTTGAAGGTAACATTCCTAAAATAAAACTGATGCATCCAACAATTTTAGCATGCACTCCCTCTGGCAATAATTCTTCTTTGAGATACACCTGTTTTAAAAACAGGCTTTACTAATTTTAGATATTTGTAGAAACATTACAATTGTAAACCTGATGTCCCCCGCCAACATATATTACTGTACTTGTATATTATTTAAAGCTATTTCATACTCATTTTTCAGCATGAATAAATACAAATCAGTACAAATATTTTAACAATGTGTGTAATATATATTATAATTATGTCTGGAAATAAAACATTTCAGTTGTAGAAAAATGCAACAGAAATAGCATGAGTTATTAAAAACAGAAAATGCATGAAGCTACTAAGGTATTAAGGTACTTATTTCTTACTCATTCTCATCAGCTATGGAGAACATGAATCTGTGTTAATCATTAAACCTGCTTTATGCTCTACTGCATCACAAAAGCTTTTGGATTTTGAATCTCTTACCTTTATTTTCTTCTGTGAATTTCTGAACATGAATATGACTTGCAGTTTAATGGTATTCACTGATAGCCACTTTTTAGCTTAGGTGATTATTTTACTTTTCCATTACTAAGTGGATGCTTTTAACCTTTTTTGGTCATGTATGCTAAATAAGGAAGAGTGCATTAAAGCTGACTATGGCTCCAGTAAGAAAGAAACAGCAAGGTATACGGCTTCAAAATAGGACTAAGAAAAAGAAGCTTGGACAGACAAACTGCATAAAGAGTAAAATACAAAATTAGGTACAACTAACTTTAAATGATGTCATTAAAACAAATCACTGCCTAGCCCCACTGAAAGACTATGCTTTTTACAATGTAAAAACATGCAGGGGAAAAAATCAGTTTCATTAACTTGCTTCCTTCTGAACTAAGGAGCAAAAAGCTTATATTGTGCAATGATTTACTTTAAGTAACCTTCTGCCTCCATTTCTGCAGGTCAGGTATAATCAATCTATCAATATCTGTAGTGATATACTAGTAAAGTATAGTGACCAGTCATCAATTTTCTTTTTTTTCCAGTCCTAACTGTCCAGTTCAGCTTGTGTCCAGCTAATATAATTATTATTTATTAAACTGGTATTTCACCCAACACCAGTGACTCTGGACAGTTTACAAATTGTTAAAAACATTCAAAAACAAGCAACGTAGCAAAAATATGGAAGGAAAATAAACCAAGAGGGGAACAGAAAGGAAGAAAGGGGCATCCTCCCGAAATGTCTGTGCAAAGAGTCAGCTGTTTAAGACCCTTTGCAATACCAGATGGGTGGGACTGCTTAAATTTTGGGAGGACCTCATTCCAGAGGGCAGGCAGTATAACAAAGAGGCGTGCTTCTGAGATCCATCGATCCATCGTTCAATCAATAGAATGTGGAGCATCCTAACCTACCAGATTGAACAAGCCAGCAGATACTGCGTAAAACAGATGGTTGTTCAAATCAGCCCCTGAGGACTTTATAAGTAGCAATCAACACTTTGAATCATACCCCAAAGCAAACTGGCAATCAGTGCATCTCAAAAACCAGAAGAATTACTTGGACATACAGAGCTATACATTTCTGCCTGCCCCAACTTCTGGATGATCTTCAAAGAAGCCTCATTTAGAATATAATACACAGTAGTCAATGTGAAGAGCACAGTCTAGAAGAGGGCACAACCAGTGCACTGGGTGAAATCAAAGACTTTCCAGGCTGCAGCTGACAGCATGCTAATTAAGCCACTGTTAAATCAAGCAGGTGCTTCAAGTCTAGGAAAAAACCCAAATTGCTCATCTCTTTTGAATGGGAAATTTGCAGCCCATCCTCAGTGCTCCCTCAAACCCTATGGCACACAAGCAGTGCTGTTGCCACAATGCGCCAACTAGTCTCATTGTCTCAGTGTGCCCCAAAAAAATTGAACTATGGTATACCAAGAAGCGTCATGCCTGCACAGCTCTGGGGCTGCCTGCCATGCTTCAACAACAGGGCTTCTTAACATGCTGAAGTTCTGAGGTTGTAAGAACATACATAATCATTTTGTTTTCCTACTTAAATACAATTTCCATATATTGGTGTACAATTCAAGTAAGTTTTCCAAAGGTGCATTATTATTTTATTTAAAAAAAACCTTACTTATGGTGCTCCTTTATAAGAAATATCATGAGATTAAAAAAACGTAGCATCTTCCAGGGAATGGTAAAGATTTATGTTAATGTACAGTAGTCCTAAACTTACTACTATAACTGAATAATGGTTGTAAGTCATTGCAGTTGTAAGTCAAGATATCCACATGACTGGAAGCATTTTTCTGGCCTTTTTTGTGATGTCTGTTAAGCAAACCTATACTTGTTAAACAAACACTGCTGTCACTTGATTGGGTAGTGTCAGGAAAAACTGGCAAAAATCATGTACCGTATATACTCGAGTATAAGTCGAGTTTTTCAGCCCATTTTTTGTGCTGAAAAAGCTCCCCTCAACTTATACT
>JANHFN010004360.1:33085-61514 GCA_032468175.1 Toxicocalamus goodenoughensis
CTATAAAAGTCTAACTCACAGATGAACACAATACAGAAGCCTGATGATGGCAGATGAGATTCTGCCAAAACGTTGCTGCAACTTTAAAAGTACAACTACAATGACGTGGGATAATGCCCGAACAAAGCTGAATAGCACACATGTAAGTACCCACAAAAACTATATTCCCTATACTCTTCCCTATTTTAAAAACCATATTTGCTGCTACTGTTGTTGCAGCATTAGTTTAACAATTCATATGGGACTAAAAATATAAGTGATTTCCTTCTATGACATTAGTAAACATTTACTTTAAAATTCTGTTTATTTACTGGCTCTGTCGGTTTTGAATTTTATGTGAGAAGACAGCTGCAAGTAATTGTATATTTCCATTTTATCAAAACCAATCAAGGTCTTGATCTTCTGTGTCATATTAAAGGTCTTAATTTGAAGCATGGGAAACATTTTTATTCAAGTTTTTAAATTTTCCTTTCTTTTTCACCCTCACTATCCAGCCTCATTTATTCTATTTATAAGCTGGTTTAATTTTCCTCCTAAAACTTGCATAAATGTATTGTTTTACATAGTTTTGCTACTGAAAAGTTTTTACACACAACATAAGAAACAATTCATTCACACATTTGAATACAAATTCAGACAACTCAATCCCTAAACAATTCACATCCTAAACCAAAATAGATTAAATAATAAAAATGTCTGCCTCTGAAGACTAACCTATGATAGTTTTGTATGATTCATATTGAAAACCTATCTATTACAAGTTTCATTTAATGGCATCTGTGTGGAAAATCATCAGTTGATATCGTAATCATCAGGAGCCTCTGTCTGTCTGTCTGTCTGTGTATATTTATCTGATTCTAAAGATATTGATGTAATTAAGACTTTGAGTATATTAAGATTCAAAACCTTTACTTGATAGTATTAAATCATTTCTGTTCATAGTTTAGATAATCCCAAATCAGCTAACTCTTACAAGATTGCCATGGGTTTTTGAATTAGAAATAGTTTTTTAGAAATTTGAGCTTTCTCAAAAGGTATTTCACAGAATCTAACAAAATCATTGAAACTAGATAAACTGGCAAACTTGCTAGAGTTCAATAATTCTCATCTCTCTGTGTGGATATGTTCTTATATATTTGGAGGATGGAACTTTTAATCCCTAGATTACATGCAAATATGGGAAAGCAGAAATAGATGTGTGGAGAGAAAAATAATTAACTGCTTAGTTATCTTTGTTTAAATATTGATTCAGGCTTCATTCTACTGATATGATTTATTATTTTCACTTACGATGCTTGAATTAAATATTAATATAATGTCTCCTTTCTCTCCATGAGGGTAGAACATAACTAGAGAAGGAGAAACTTATTTCTTTTATCTATTTTCTGATTACTTAGTTTGTGTGTAAGCTATCTACATGATTTTAAAAAAGAGTGTTTGAATTAAGAAATCAGATTATATCTTTGAAAATATTTTTAGGTACTTTCTCATTATTTTTTATTAATGTTTATTTTCATCAATTAACTTTAGATGGAGGTTTACATTTTTAATAATATATTCACTTATTCAGGGGTGGGATCCAGCTGGTACAACTACCGGTTAGCTGATTTACGTTTTGCTACACGTGTGTGTAAAACGTCGTCAGCTGTGCTGCCGGACAGCTGAGCAGTGCTGCTAGCTCTATTTTCCTGCTTTTTCAAACGCAGCTGTGCTGCACAAAGCAGCTGAGGTTGAAAAAGCAGGAAATAAAGGTCAGGTATGAACCCAGGCGGGCAGGTGGGCCAAAACGGTAGCATACACAAACCTGAAAGATAGCTGTTCCAGTCAGGGAAAAAACCAGCCTCTAACCACGAAGGCTGAGCTAAAACTGGGGGACGCTGGGAGGAGATACATGGAGGAGGAGGAGTGTCCCTGAGTTTTAAGCCCAGCCTTTCCAGGAGAGACTGAAGCACCTCCCACTTCTGGATGCTCTGAACAGCTCAAAGGAGAACCTGTAGAATCCTACCCCTGCACTTATTTAATGTATTTCTGTACCACACACATATGGCAAACCCAACAATAGCATTTATGTAGAATGGTTTGTGTAGAACAACTATTGCTAAATAAATGCTTAATATAGCATATTATTTTTATTCAGTTTGTATTCATTTTTTTTTCTTGCATTAAAAATAACAAACCAATAGTTTTGCTTATTTTGGTTATTTCATGTGTTTTCCAATCTATATTATGATGCAATTTCACAGCATAAAAAAAATCAATTGAAAAGAAAGCCATTATAGAAGAAATACTGTATGTGAATTTAAGTCTCCTAAGACTTCTAAGCTATCTAAGAATGGCATCTACATTCACTATCAATAAAATCTACTGAAAACACATTTAGTTGCTAATGGTTCTCCCTCCCCCACTTTCATTGTCTGAGCATGGAAGTTTATGCTACTGACAGTATTTTACCCTAGAGATTTTTTTCATGTTGTGTAAAGTAACAACTTATAAATTATTTATTGCAAAACATCTGGTTTAAATAAACTTCAATAGAAAGAAATATTACACATGGAAGCCAAATCAGGCTCTCATATCATTAAAGCAAATGTCTCAATTCCAAACTGATTGAAAAAAAGTATTAAGGAGACGTTATAAACTTGACTATTAAAACAGAATAAGAAATGCACATTTTTCACTAGGAATGTTTTTGTTCTTGTAAGAGATGAAAAACATCCCCCAAATCATGTAACATGATAGTGTCTGATGTTACCTTTCTATAAATGCATGCATGTATAACCATATGTATCTCTACCTGTAAAAAGTCCAGTAAGTACAAAGTCTCAACAAATCAAAATTTGTAATAAGGATTGTTTCAATATAGATGCCTGGTTTAATTAAAAAGAAAAATGAACTTAATTTAAACAGCTCTCAATTAGTACCATGAAGAATGTTAAACACAGAAACAAATGTTTGTTCTTAACATGGAAAAATTTCAGAGCGTCACAGAATTGAAAGAAACTATTTAAAACACTGAGCCCAATCCTTTAAGAAGAATCTTTTTGAATTTAGTAGGCTTTATTTGCACCACATTATAAAATGGGTGGCGCATAAAAATATTTCTTTCCATTAAGATTTACATCAGTGCGGATCTGGACCAGATCTGTCCATTTCAGTTTCTGCCACTTCTTCATTTTTTCCATTGTGCATTCATTCTATCCAATTTCTCTGTCTAATTTTTACTTCATAATGCAATTTAAAAATAAGTCTGCTGCATTAAAAAAAAGTACATCTTTTAGTATAGATATATTTCCTTATGTGCATATTATTTTGTTATTTAACTGACATACTGTATGTATGTGTATATATACTTACATATGTTCTATTCAGCTTTGTTCGGGCATTATCCCACGTCATTGTAGTTGTGCTTTTAAAGTTGTAGCAACATTTCGGCAGAATCTCATCTGCCATCATCAGGCATGAGATGCTATATATATATAGGCATATTGTCTTCATTGATTACTAATTTATGCATAATTTTAATAGGGCATTAGTAAATGTATTTTCTCTTAAGATATGTATTTTTGTGAACATATTGTGCTGAAAGAGTCTCTGAAAAAGTGCATAATCTAAACTGCAAATTGATCCATTTCTATCTTATAACCAAAATTCTTAATATTGTCATACATTCTTTATCCTATTCTTTTTCCATTTCAAATTTCAACAAGTTTAAATATTTTAGCAATTACATGTTCAAAATTGGTATACAATTTCATTTAATCTGTCTTTCTTCACTGTATTTTAATCCCTTTTAAATCTTCCTGAACACTGTTAATGGAAAAACATTAATAATTTGTTGATTTCTGCCATTAGTTGATCTCTTGATTTAATTTTATATTCCCCTTCATAATTCTCCAATAATTCCTGATATGTTAATGATTTATCTTGTTTCTCTTTTATCAAATGCTTCTTGTACTGAAATTTAAAGAGAGAGATGTTTGATGCACAGTATGAATTTGTATCTATTCAATATTCTCAATGTAGTATATCTATTAAAATGGTTTTTAAAATCCACATTCATTTTACTATATCTCAAATATCAAAAATTCTTTTGTTTCTTAACAATACTCATTGTTTTTATCCAAATCACACATCAATCTAAAAAAAAGTTTTAAATCTAATAAACCTATCCTCCTCTTTCTTTTATATTTGACAAACTTTGTATTCAACTTGTGGAGTTTTTTTCTCTTATGATACAAATTTAAATATATCTTTTTGCCAGTATTTGAATGGTATGTTATGTTGTCAAAACAAAACATTATATGCAAAATATACATTTTTATCATAGAAACTCTCTCAATAGTGACAATTTTAATTTTTTCCATTTTAACACATATTTCTTAATTTTGTTATTTGTGTTATGATATGTACAGGCTAACCCTTGAGTAACAAGGATCTGCACATGGAAACGTTTATGAGAATAGCTATCAATAATTATACACTAAATTGAGTTAAAGTTTACTTTAAGAAATAGCATAGTCCAATAAACAGTCCAGGTCATATATGTTTAACAGTCCAAAGAATATCCAATTACAAAATCTTCTTGCTGGTTGCCTTTGTCATTTACAGTAAACAAAAATATCCAGATATAAGCACCGTTTAGATAGCAACAGAATGTCAGAGAGACAGAATGTCAGAGAGAGCAAGCCATGATCTCTAGCTCCCTCTTATGGCAACTCAGAACACAATCAACCAATCAGAACATAGTACAAATCAATAGAATGATTCTGTCTTAAAGCTACAAACATACATTATTGGTTTATATATTGCCAACCCAACTAATTGGTGGACAGATTCCTAACAATTTGTCTTAACATAGTTATTTTGAAATGCATTTGACAATTCATACTTGTCATAGCAATACTCAAAAGATTTTATAAAATGATATATTGTTGGTATGCCATGTTAATTATATAGAATGTATAACAGTATTTCAAATGTATGTTAGAAATGTGAACACAAAGGGGCATTTTATCAGGCTTGATGGACATGTAAAAAAGCTATCATACAGAATCATAGATGATTCTAAAGATTAATATTCAATTGAAGCCAAAACTTTTCATTTTAAACAGAAAAGTATCATGGAATATTTCAATATTTTTGCATAAAAATAAAATGGGTTTATAACATAGTTTTGATTATTAGTTAAAAATAGGTTAAAGAAAATAATTATGATATAACCTTAGAAAAAGATTTGATTAGAATTGTATGTATAACTACTAAGATTGGAAATCATTTGATTATTTTTATTTTCATGATTTCTATTGTTTCATTTTTTCTATCTTTTTTTCTTTGTCTCTACTTTTTCCTTCTTTTCTCCTCATATATATCTTTTTCTTTGTAAGTAATGTATATAAAATATTTTAATAACATCTTTTTAAAAATGAAGTGTAAGTTTTAAATACTTGAAAGTATTTGAAAAGTGCAAATGCAAAAGCAAGTTACTTGCCTATTTAATGAATGCAATTCTCCACCATCCCACAATTGTCCTTTTCTTTTCCCTTCACAGTAGTAATTCATTATTTTATTCTTTGATACCAAGGCTGAAGAAAGAGTTATTTTCTTCAGTGTTCAATCTACCTGTTTTCTGTGACAGTTTCTGTCTTAGCCATTCTAAATATGTTTCAAGAGACAGCCTATTCAGTGTTAAAAAGGACAAAGGGAAACTACATACTTATAATGAAATATTATATTAGATGCCATAATGAAAGCCTTTTGCTCTTTTCAGTACTAGAACAGGGAAGAGATACACTGCAGCATGCATTATTCTGGCCATTTTCAATGTTATTCAATTGTATGCTCTTTTCTATATTCTTTTTTCTTTTCAAAAGTCAATTGATTTCATTTTATTTCAGGTGAAGAGCCTGCAATTCAGTTAAATATTTGTTTAGGACACCATCTAGAATAAGTTGAGAATGAATTTTTCTGTCGGTTTGGGATTTTATTCTTTTGATTTTGGGGTATTGTTATTTAGTTTAATTGCTGTGTTAACAGCGACCTGTGTTTAATTAAATTTTGTATTATTTTATTGTCATGTATGCTTTTGATGATACATTCATTTATTTACAAACATGTATATGTAACTGTGACTGGAGAAACAGTGATTTCACCCTTTGGTATTTCTCCCTTGGTATCAGGTGAAGAGGCACTCCCCAAAATTAAAAACAAAAGAAAACAAATGGCATAGAATATTAAATATTCAAAGCCCGAGTCATTCAACTTCTTTTAAAAGAACACTGGAATTCTGCATCTAAAAATAAGTGGAAGCTAAAAGTGTGGTAAACTATATGATGTTGCAGCCAAAGTTGCTGACCTATGCCCCTGTGCGATAGCAGAGGAAGACATCTGAAGACAAAAAAAATTATACTGTGAGGATTTAGAATAGGTCAAAGAAAGGATCCTCACAAGTGGAAAACAGAAAGTCGGGGGTTTTTTCACTCAAGATTCATCAAAACATTTCCTTGATGGCCAAACTACTTTGTTCCAGTCCTATCTTCCAGAATTACAGAGTATAAATATGATAACCCTTGAGATATCTGAATTATCTCCTTTCCAAACTAAAAACATCCAATTTTTTAACCTTATTTCAAGTCATATCACCATCTGCCACTACATTATGGGATGGTCCAATTTGTCAGCAACTCAGAAATCAATATTACAAATTACTTGTGAACCACAATGTGATCCTCTGATTTCAGCATAAAGTATATCTTAAGAAATTGTAGACCTATTAGAATAGAAATGATAATTAATTAGATATTACCAAAATTTTATTTTTAACAAACACATCCTAAGGGTAAGCTGTCCTTTACCTGCATTCTTGAAGTGGCTAAACAATACATCCTTAAAAATTTGACAGCATTGTTGTTAGCCATTATTGATAATAAATTAAATCAAATGTGTTGTTTTTATATTAAAATTATTGCTTCTATAAAAAATAACTATCCAAGGAAAAAAATGGATCAAAAGCCTAGCTATTAATAACTTTGGGACATTAACCTAGATACTACTTTTAGTATTATTAAACAGGGACACCTACTGCAAACATACCCCATCTATTATGAAGGCACGGCACTGGTTGCCGTTTACTACTGAGCAACATCCAATGTTCTTGTAATGACAAACAAATCCTTCAATGTAATTGGTTGGCAAAAATTCTTTGTTATGTACTTCACATCAATTTACATCTAGTGCAAACTGGTCCCAAGTACACTAATTTACTTCTTACAAGTGTATTCTCTGTTTATGCAATAGATTGCAAAACATTTTTCATAAAAGAGAAAACTACCTATTATCTATTGCACCATTTACAGCTATTTTCTTTTCATTGACACTTCATTGTGATCCAAATCCCAACATATGCCTGTTCTATATAAAAACAAAAATAATAAATCTAAGGAGAGAAACAAAATAAAATGAAACAAATAAGGTTGGAACAGTGCTTACATAGCAGGAAAGAATCAATGGTTATTAAGTTAATTTGTTCTTCAAGGTAGCAACATTAATCTCAAACAACATAATATCAATAAAAATGACTGGTATTTAAGTTTAAGTTATTTTCACTTATACTAGGGTTTGATAGTGTCATACCTACATTGATCATGGTCTTTCCAGGGTTCAAAGATAAACCTAGGGTTGAGAGTTGGTCTGCGCATTTCTCTTGTCATCTCTTTTCTCTCCATCTTGTTACTTGTAACTTTCCTGAAGATAGGTGGCTTGTGCTAAGTGAGAACCCACTAGCTCGATGGTTAACAAATCCTGAATTTAGCTAGGATATCACTGCTCACTTCAACAAGCAATACTCAAGTAAGGACCTATCTGTTCCAAAAAGAACCTCTGGGGGAGAAATGACTTTCAGCAAAATTTTGTACTATATTTCAAAACTCGGAGGGGGAAAGCTGTTGTACCTGAATTATTGACAATATAGTTGGAAGTAAATTATAAATTGAAACTCAGAGAAACTAATATGTTAAGGGTTATAATGAAATTCATGTTTATAACACTTTATAGAACTCTGAAAAAAGAATTTAATATCTGCTTTTATTTTTGGCCTGGTTCACTTCAATACAATATATTTCAAAAAACACAGTAATAATAATTCTACCTTAAGGATGCTTTATTAGTATTCAATTACTCTGAAGTCATTTAATCTAGACATGTTTTCTTGTGTTGTTCCTTTTTGGAAACCATAATATTTTTAAATTAACAAAAATAAAGAGTCTTTGCATTCATAATTCTTTGCATTTTCTTTGAAATTTTAATATTCCTGACATGTTCACTCTATAACTTTATTCTGTGTGTATGTGTTTGTGTGTGCGTGTGTTTTTGTGTGTGTGTGTGTTTGTATGGGTGTTTAACATGTTAGCTGCCCAGAGTCACAGCCTTATGAATCAATTTAATTAAATAAATAATATATACTAACTTATTTTACTGACCATGGCTTCCTCAAATAATTAAACATGATTACTTTTATTTCAGTTTTTCCTATTCTTCCTTTATTAACAGTTTAAATATTTTTATTAACTAGTTTAATAATTGTATTAACTAATCTATAACCATTTAATTATCCATTTGTATTTTGTATTTGTATGAATGGTTTTTTGTACTTCCATATTCATCATAACACCACTAGAAAGTATTGTAGCAAATGGAGACCCATAAATTATATCAGCCTATTCAGTTTCCTAATTGCCTTTAGAGTCAGTACCAAGGTTGATTCTAAAAATCAACCTTGTTTTCTCTTTAGCAGAATAATATCTAAAACTATTAATGCTACAGAAAACATGTATGGAACAATACTACCAGTGGTGGGATTCAATTTCTTTTACTACTGATTCGGTGGGCATGGCTAGGTGGGCGTGGCTTTGTGGGTGTGGCAGGGGAAGGATACTGCAAAATCTCCACTCCCTCCTCACCCACTAACCTGCTCTCCAGCTATGTTCTCCTATTCAGGGCAACAAAAGAAGCCGATCAGCTGGGACTCAGGAGGTAGACAACAGATGGGGTCGGGGCCAATCAGACTTGGTATTTGCAAGTTCTCCAAACTACTCAAATTTTCCACTACTGGTTCTCCAGAACTGCTAGACTTTGCTGAATACAACCTCTGAATACTACTATTTTAAACATGGAAAGAATATCTGATTCTAAATGTCATTGTTTCCTTGTCATGTTATGGGGAAGTTACAATTAAATTATACACAGAATCAAAAAGGTTTCAAAAAGAATCAGTATAAGACCAATAAAAATGAATAAAATTGTCAATGGTTTCAATCTGTGTGTGCCTAGGGCACGTAAAGATATACCCTCTTTGTAACTCCCCAATGTATTCCATTGTTACAAATTAAATGTTAAATTTCATATACCATATTTCGTATCCCTTAAGACATCATATATTTCATTTAAAAAGTGAATAAAATCAATTTTCAGATATTTTAGGGGATAAAAATATGGTGTTGCCTTAGAGTCATTCTATCCAATTATGTTCACTTTATCATAGATATATAATATTGATATATGCAGTCTCCTGGAGTTTGATAGCCCAAATATTAATTTGTCAATGAATATGTACCAAAAGTATAAAATATAAAGTGAATATTTAATTGAAAAAATACTACAATTTTTCAAAGTTCAAGCAAATTGACTGACTGTTCGGCTAATATTAATCTTGCCCTTGAGTATAAAAAGAACAATGAGAAAGTTTAGTTTAAAATTGACCAAAGAACTCCCCAGGAAATCAAATTGTGGTAGTGATCAGTTTTGAAAATGACAATTACTCATATAGATGAAAACCAGACATAACTGACCAAATGAACCAATTTCCTATACACAATACATAATAAGGACATTTCAAACTTGTTTACATTAATTAAAGGTATGTCTTTAAGTCAACTCCTAAAGCAAGCTAAACAAACATCCAAATCATGTTTTACCAATGTTTGTAAATAATGTCCAATACTAGTCTAAGTACATGTGGTTTTAAAAAATTTACTTCCAAACATGTCACACATAATTACACAGAAATTTTGCATTCATTGTAAAAAAAAAAAAAAAGCCAGCCCTTCCCTAGTGGCATCGAATTCCATCTGACCATTTAAGAAGGCCAAGGATATAGTTTAATATTGTACTATTGCATTTCAGATTAGCCAGTCTTATACATCCAGAAAATAACATTTGTTTAATCAGAATTTAGAGTTTGCAAAATTTTAAATAAGGTATGTTTAATTGTATTTGATCCAGAAGTGTACTTTGCAAAAATCTAATTTAAAGCACACAAACCTGACAAATGTGTGTGTGTGTGTGTGTGTATTTGCCAGTATCCCTTCAAGGACACATTTCAATGTTCTGTAGAATACTACTTTTGGTAATTAAATTGTAGACTGACATAATGCACTGCTTCTCTGGGTGAGTCTGCCCCCCAAAACAGACCTATGTAATATTGTGATAAAGGCAGGTAAGAATTAAAATTAATCATTTTATTCTCCCCAAATAGCATTAAACCGGGCTTCATCTTATACTTCTTATAGTTCACAAAGCTATTTTACTGAAATATGGGGGAAGACAAATTACTTTAAAAACCATCTCCACCCCACAGCTCTTAGCAGCATTTCTAAAAGTTTTGATAATTTCCTCAATGCAAAAACAAAATATTTAATCTTACAGCAATTCAATATAATGTTTACCTTATTCAAAAGAATTTGAAAATTTTTCTGGCAAAAATTCCCTATTGCTTTTCCCTTGTGAATTATTCCATTCTTCTTAGCTCATTGCCTTGTCTTGCTAACATAGGTGAAGACATTTGTAGAAAACATTTGTTACTAATTGCATACTTATTAAAACAGAATTCATCTAGAGACAGTTTGATCCTTAAAATTTGGATTCTATCAATTTGGCCTTATGTGAGAAATTCATACTTAAACAATTTCATGGGTAACTAGTGTGCAAACACATTGTTGAATTTTCATTACAACAAATATAAAAGTCATTGGGCTCTTCTGAGAATTGGAAGTTTTAAACCAAACTTCCCACAAAAGTCAATAATAGAGAGTCATACTGTTAAGACTGAAATACTTAAAGTGATATCTCATCAGCAAAGTTACAATTTACAGAGTTGCTTAATGTTCCAGCCCCATATGGCATCATCAACATTTTGAAATATTTCCACCATGTGTACTGAAGATAGGAGATATGAACAAAATACACACATGGTTGGAAAAGATGATAAAACAACATACAGATCTAAAACCTGACATATTTTTGTTAGGGATGATACCTGAAAGTTATAGTAAAGAAAAGACATATTTATTTAATTATTCATGTATTAACTGGAACTAGAATAGTATATGCTCAAAACTGCAAAGGTAAAAAAATTCCAATAAAAGAGAATGTGATTAGGAAAAAAATAGAATGTGTAGAAATGAATAGGTTAACACTGGCAATTAAAGGAAAAGAACAAACTGAATATTATATGATATGGTAATTATTTTATCAATGGTTGGAAAAGAAAAATGGAAATTAGAAACAAAATATAGGAACATAGAAGATAGATATATAGAACATATATGAATATACAAATATAGATAATAAGATATATTATGTATACTGGTTCAAAATAAAAATGTAATGTAATTGTTGTTGTAAAGTAAGGAAATTGAATTAACCACAATACTATGCACAAGACATTTGTACCCAGCCAACACACTGTATAAAGAAAAGATGGAATGTTTGTAAAATAAAATAAAAAATGTATAAAAAAACAGTTGGAAATATTTGGAGGGGGGCAATAGTAGTTGAGATTTATGGTTCAGATCATCTGTATATTGCAGTAGCCTTTAGCATCATAAGCATGCATATCAACAGACTGAATAATTACTCCTGTCCTATGAAAGCATATAGATATGTGAAATATACAGAACTAAACACTATGCCAGCATTTATGGGGTTCCCCAGCCTACACCCCCCCCCAAACTTAACTGGTTTTAAAATTGTACTTCAAGTATACCATTTCTAAACTTACCATTGAAAACCATCCAAATATGATTTACCTTTTGTATTAAATATGATTCATGTTAAATTTTAATGCGATAGCATTCTTTTATGGTTCACAGAATCATAGAACTAGAATTGGAAGGGTCAGACAACAGTTGTAATTCAACTCTCTCTAACATACAGGAAAACCAGTCAAAATACTGTCAATAAATGCTTCTCCAATCTCTTAAATCACTCACTTCCGTAAGTGTTTCACTGTTGTCCAGATTTTACTGTTAGGAAGTTTTTTTTATATTTAAATGAAAGCTAGATAATTGCAACTTGTGCCCATTATTTCCAGTATAAGGTCTGTGGCAGTGTAAAGTTGTTCTTGACCTTCTTCTGTGTATCGTTCTTTTATGTACGTGTTTGCTTTTCTTTTTCTTTCCAAACTGAATATTTTATTTGTCTTGTTTTACTTGTGAGTCACCCAAAGTAGTTGGGATTGTGGCAATGGGGTGGTGGTGGTACAAATTTGATAAATAAAATAAACATCTAAAGTTTCAAATCAACCTATTTCCAATCCATGTATCAACTGTATTATCCTCCTCTGAATCTATTCTAACCAATATCTTTCTGGAAATGTGGCATCTGAAACTATACTGGCAGAACAGAAAGTAATAAGAATTTCATATTCTTTGATAACAATGTTTCTTGTAATTCAGCATCTTTATCTTTATTCTCACTTGCCTAGTTCATGTTTAGCTTGTCATCAGTGATCTATCCAGCCTTTCTCTGAATTATATTTTTGTATTTCTGTAATTTTTAATAGCTTTTAATAATTTTTATAATTGAGTTAGAATAAACTACAGGTTGCCTTAGTTCATTCTTCGTATTTCTCCCACCTCCACCTCTGTTGAGTTAGTCTTTTAATCTTTTCAATATTGGTGTCTACTCTTTATTGGGCAAGTCTTAGCTTCCTAAAATGGCTAAAACTATCCCTTCTTTGTTCAGATTGGTTGATATCTACCCTATTGACCTATAAATAAAGATCATGCAAGTTTCTCAATTTCTGTTTTAGTGAAGAGTAGTAACAGCTTGCAGGAAATCAAGTGCATAACATGCTACCCTGCGCAATCTCCTGGATGGCAGATACAATACAATTTCAGGATTATTTAGTGAACTATGAAAGAATTATAATTTTAATTTGATTTGGTGGAATGTGTCTATGTCAGTAACTCATACTGCTAAGAAGTTATTTCTCTGTTTCTCTCTCTGCTTTTTTTTTTTTACATAACAGATTTTATGTAGATTTTTTTTTAAGTGGTTGAAAAATTTAAGAAGTTTACAAATAATTCCAGTTATAATTTCTCATGTACCACATTCCTTGAACAAGGCAGGGCACCCTAAAAGGTAGAAGCATTTTAGGGATCTTGATGGGTCAAAATTATTCTCTTATGAAAACCCTTTCCTCCGCAAGATAAATAATTGGGTAGTTTCAACAAATCCTCAGTGAACTTGTTTAGGAGAAATGGACCAAAAGAAAGAAAAACCTTATTCAAGGTCCAACAGGGTTTCACCAATCTTATTTCCAATGACTCTTTCTCTAAAGAATGGCAGTATTTTATAAACCTTATGATATGTACAATAAAAGCTTCTTTCAGCATACTCATTACAGAATAAAGCATATTTCATATTAATATATATTTGAAAAGTATTTTATTTATTTGAAAAGTATTTTGATAATTATATTTACTTTAAATATTAAAGTGATAGAAGTGGAACTTTTATGAAGGATTTAGGTGGCAATGTACAGTTAAAGTATTTGTTCCTTGTGTGATTTACAAAACTTAATTTTCTCCAAGGTCTCTAGGCTCATAAATATGATGTAATGTAGTGGAATAATTCTGCATTTAAGACATAATGCAATCATTATTTCCAAATGAGCATCAGCATTTTATTCCATGGTTATCTTATGCTAATCAATTCTGAAGAACAGTGGGAAATTCAGAAATGATGGGAAGGCTTTTCTTTGGAGACTTTGAAGGTGGGGGAAGGGAATCTCCACCATGATCTCATCTCTGATAACTTTCCACAAATGGTCTGCATTTATGCTGAGAGTCTGACAGAAATAAAATGCCTGCCCACAAGGGAAATGATTCTGTTTCTAACCATTGAAGTTAAAAGGGAAAATGGGAAGCTGGAACATACGCAGTATAACTTCTAAATAAAATCTTTATTTAGGCCTCAGAATGGGAGCTGAAATGTACATTTCTGGAAACCACAGAAAAATGACACCCCATCTGCAACAAGTTATTCTGCAAACAGCAGAATGATTGATTATATATGTAATTAAATAAGAAAGTCTTTCACTACTAACCCCCTTCTACTCAAATGTGCAGTGGCAGCATAGTTGCTAGGCTCTTAACTCTTTTCTTAAGCTGATGGTGGCTTTAATTATTTTAAGCAACAAAACTAAAAAAAAAACCTGAGAGATTTGCCATAAAGTGAAGAGGAAACTTTTGAAAATATAAAAAGCAGGCAAGAATTAGTAGAGTTAAAAAAAGGGTTTTGATTGAAACAGTTTTTGCTATTTTGATGATTTTAGTTATTATCAATTTAAAAGTCATAAAGAACGAACACCTCAATCCTATTGTAGGGATCAAATAGATATCCTCAGAAAACGTGTGTGTGTTTGTATAAATCTTGGAGAATAAATTTTCATGTAGTAAATAATTAAACTGTTCTTCAGCTGAGCGAAGTGTGGCACTCTACAGACAAGACATTCATTTCATCCTCAAATTACAAATGTTAACTATTTATGGAGAAAGCACTTCTTCTATCTCTACAGGTCTTCAACCTGCTTTGAATCCTCGATGTAGAATTTGCTTTTCTGATTCACCATTCATTATTCTCTTCAATAATTTAAACTATGTTGAATGTAATATACATGAAAAATATAAATAAATGCTTTGTTGGATTAGGATTAATATAAAGTGGGTTAAATTTAATTTATCTGACTACCCATGTTCATAAAGTCCTCTGAGGAGAAAAAAAGCAGTAGTAAGATACTAGAAATTATATTTGTCTAATATAACGCAGTTATTAATCATCAGTTTCATCAATCATTTTTTCTCCAGTTACCTCATGGGCTAATATTAAGAATTAAAACTCATTACTGGGGAATCCAAAAAGGCATTGAAAAGTAGCTTTTCAGGAAATTGTAGTCACTTGTTTGAAACATCAACACAACTAAATTACACTGGCTGTACAATTATACATTTGTTTTCAAGATTTCATATGATAATTATTGACAAAATCTTATAAAATCAATGCTGCTTTTCAGTTGCCAAGTCTTACACATATTAATTTGTTTCATCGTGGAATAATTATCCTTTCTGAATTATAATTAAATATAAATGCAGATTATTTCTGTCTAGCAGTGTTTTCTTTTCTACATTTTCTTATTTTTACTAAATTTGATTTTCTTACATAATTTAGGTTGACTGAAAAGTGTATTTTATTACTGTGCATCCTTTGTTGGCACCTAGGATTAGGAAGATAGTATGATCTTCAATAAATGATTTCAGAGCTATGAAAGCTTACTTGCTTCACTGCCGAACTGGTATATCTAAATATGATATGTTACAATATTTATTTATTTCAAAGTTATTTCCTTTTGCATTTTGATTATTGTGCATAATGCAAAATAAATTATGCAATACTGAATGTAACAGCCTTGTGAGAATTATAAAGTATCAAATAAATAAATACACAAAAGAAAATATTATAACTATAAATGTCTATGGAGATTCACAGTCATCCATCATTATTCCAAATGTGCTTTTTCAAAAGGTAACTGTTTTTTTTTGCTTTTCATTGAAGATGTTTCTCTCCTCATCAAAGAATCTTCAGTTCTGAGAAGCTTCTTGGATGAGAAGTGAAATGTCTTCAAGGAAAAACAAAGTACAGTTGCCTTTTGAAAAAAGCACCTTTGGGACTAACTGTAAATGGTTAACTTAATATATTTCTTTTGAATCAATGCTGACTTCTGGTGATCCTGCTGTCTTCTTGGCAAGATTCTGAAAGCTTCCTACAGCTAAGGATTCACCCAAAGTATCCCAGAGGGCTTTATATCTAAGGTGCGGCTAGAACTCATAGTCGTTTGGTTTCTATCCCAATGCTTTAACCACTACACAAAACTGGCTCTATCCCCTCCCATCCCATACTATATCATAATTAGCACAACATATGGATTCTTGTCAAAGAATTTTTAAAAAAATGAATATTAAAACTGGGATAGGCAGGAGTACAGAAGAAAGCAGAAAAGCAAGATGTGTATAATATCCAAGACAGGTTGCATGTCTAAAGAGTTACATCTGATAGGACACAGACTGTGTACATTCTATATCATTCCTCCTGATATGAAGTTTGCTCCATCCCTGATAGCCTGTTGAAAGACCAGAAAATTTGGCTGTTCAAGCAATTCTGGGATATCAAGAGGAACCTGCATGATAGTTATATAGTATTTAGATGGACATTATCCCACAATCTTGTTTTTATTTATTTTAAAGTGTTTTAATATTTTGATATTGTTTTAATTGTTGGTTATACTCTAACTAAAATCATATTTAGTGAGAAGGATGGCCATGTAAGTTTAATTTAAAAAAATAAGTAAATAAATATAAAAATATTATTTAGATAAGTTTAACATTTATAATAGTTATATTACCAAATTTTTAAACAAATTTAATGCATTAGGTATACTGATTTAATAGTAATGCCTTCATTATAACTTTGTAGGAATATCTGATATTATTGTCAAAAATTAAATATTTAGATGAATCATACTCAGTTCTAGTTAGCAAATCTGAATCTTGCATTAAAGCTTCTAGAAAATAAACAGTTGATCTGAAACCTAATTATATTATCAAATAAGGGGACATATGTTAACGACACATTACACTACCCAGTTCATTTCTTTTTCTCTTGCACTATATGTCTTCCATTTTTCCTGAATGTAAATTTGCTTCATTTTGTAAAATTTAATGTAAAATAAATTGGTTTGTTATACATTTGCATGCAATTATACTTTTGTATTCTAGTATTTTAATTTTATTGAAAATATTCTGAAGGACTTTTTCCTATTATTAAATAACACAAGAGATGTTAGACATGCTTTTTTTCTACACTGATATTGTTAGCATAAGGGAAGGAAAATTCAAAACTCATGTACATTTAGAATTTAGAATAAAAAATTAAGATGTCCAATATTTACATATATATAATCCAAAATATGAGACACAGATTGCTTCAGTAGTTAAGGCATCAGGCTAAAAACTGGGAGACTTATGAATTCTAATCCTGCTTAGGCTCAAAGTCAAACGGGTGATCCTTGGCCTATCATTCTCTCCCAGTACTAGGAGCCAAACTTGACTTGTAGACTCTACTCTTATGTTATATGGACTACATATATTATAGAGTACAGTAATGCTTTCACTGAAAATGAATATAAAATGTTTTGAAAGTTATTAGTATACAATCTAAGTGCAGAAACACTAAACTGAACAGGACAGTTTCTTACTTGAATAAATAAAATATGGTTATGACTCTTTCTTCCCCTTCCCCTGAGCAAATGTACTCAGATTCATTTTATTGACTGACAAGACTTGAATTTCCCCCATTCTACATCTGTAGTGCTGTAATTTATGTGAATTGCAGTTAATAATCAGTTCTGTTATGCTTAATCAGCATATCAATAATATGTTCAGCAAAGACTAAGAGGCTTTTATTTCTCAGACCCTTTCATAGATTTGATTGATTGACAGAATGAAAATAGCATAAATGCAGGTGGTGGTTTAGAATATTATCTCTGTGGACTCTGAAATCATGTAGAAATACATGTTTCTAGTGCAATTTTTGCCATTTTTAATAGTTCTGTTGCTCTGCTTTCTTGCTTTCTTGCTTCCTTTCCCCCCAAATCATTACAGTATCACAAGTGCAAGTGTTATACATGTACGGGGTAGCTTTATTTTTCTTCTTTTTCCCCCAAGAGGAAAGGGGAGAAATTAAGCTATTACATTATTGTAGAATAATAATATTGAATCCAGGATTAAAACACACTGTCAATACAGACTTATCAAGTACAAATTAGTGCATAAAAGGAGAGTCTGTTCTGAAATAAACATCCCAATTTTTTCCATAAATGACAATCAGAACACAATAATGAAAAATATGTGAAAAATTCCCCAGCAACTAAACAAAACCTGTACTTTTTCCTCTTCCTAAATTAACACTTTATATATCAATTTTATGAGTCTGAAGATCATCATTTGACGCCATCTACAGAAAAGATGGATGCGGAAAAAATTGCTCACATTGGCATACAAGAACTGTTGGGCTATAATGAGACTATACTGTTGTGTTCCAAAATTTGACTGATATCATGCTTATATAAGCTTCATTTCTGAGTCACTGCTTCAAGCACAGCTCTATTAATGAGCTTGTAAAATACCTATGCACTATTAGTAATGTTTCAATATGATGTGACAATCTTATTATACTGTTTTCTTGTGAAGTTGAGATTCATATTGTAGCTAGATTTCAGAAAGTTGTAGGTTCACTGGAGTTTTAAGTAATATATACTAGAGAAGATTATAAAAATATTGTATTTCCTCTTTTCAATTATTTTGCAGAACTTTGTTTGGTTACTTAAGACTACAAGTCTAGAAAAACAAAAAAACATTCAATCATTGAGCTTTAAAATAAAATAAATCACACCATGAAATTCTATGGCTGTTTTCCTGATATACCATTATTTTACTTAATCTACATTTCATTTCTTCAATGTATTACATCCTGTGAGATTTCTTTTCAGATTCATATAGATGATAGGTCTGCATCCATATTCCACTACACAGTGATACTGTGTATATTGAACATTTCTCTTAGAGAAGACATGCTTATCTATGTGTTGGAAGACAATATAATTTCAGATTTTTTGCTATATTAATTTTTTATGCTACTCAATATAGCATGAAGAAACCAGTAATACAACATCATTTAAATAAAATAGCATAACAAATATTTGTAAAATAGAAAACAGGAAGTTCTCAAAAGCAAACCTTTTGGTCAAATAACCCAAAATAAGCTGTTATAAAGCAAAACCTTACTCTTTTTTCTAGTTAGTATCACAATTCAATTCCAGTAAAGCTACCATCAGATCATTAAAGTAAATAGCTACATACATTCTTAAAAACCAATGTCTAGTTTGGTACTGAAAAACCAAAATATTGCTTTTTTTAAAAAAAATTACATACCTCTGTGCACTTAACTGGTTAACTCTGTCCACTAAATTTCCCAGAAAATAATTTTTAAATTGTATTAACGAGTCAAAAGGCAGATTAATTATCAAATCTTCTACTTTAGCTCCAATTCTGCTTTAGCTACAGCTGAAGTTGTTTGAATTTACATTAATAATGTTTTAGCAGCCACTTTGCCACTACTCTCCAGTTTTTGATTCTCAGCACTCAAAGCTGAAATAAGAGGAAAAACTATTTCATCTTACACAGAGCTAACGAATTAAATTAAATTTTACTATTCCAATGTTACATTAAAAATTAAACATTACTATACAAGCCTAATGACTTATAGATAAAATATTGTCTATATTACTTGTCTTTTATTGTTACATTCATGTATATGTTGTATTTTATTTTACCAGCTCCGTATAATAAGTGGCATTTTCATAAAATTTATATCATTATGTACATTTGTCAAAACTCAGACCCTTAAGGATATAGAGGTATCCAAACATAGTCAGTTTCTCAGTTGATATTATTATATGCACCCATTTTAAATTTAGCAGAACCAGTGATGTTCTTCAAACTTCCATATCTATACACATGGAAAGCAAAGAATACACTTGATCCTAACCCTGTCTATATATACTGTAATAAACCCAACTTTTCCTCTAAAGTATGAAATAGAAAATATAAACATACACGGCTTAGTTGAATGAATGAACAAATAAATAGAGGTGTGTGTGTGTTTGTGTGTGTGTCTGTATACAATTCTAAGTTTTAAATTGCAAACTAAAATAGGTTAATTTGTATAATAAGCCAAAATCTGGAATCCATAACTCCTGAGAAATAAAAATTGGGAAAGTTGTGGCTGCTCCAGTACTGCCAGGCTGCTGCTGCATTGTTGGGCTGCTGAAGTGGTCTGTCATGTGATCATCCTCTTCAAAGTTTCATAACATTCCACAATCCATCACTCTTCCCCCAATGAAAAGCAGGGAGAGGGAGGGAGGGAGGGTAGGGAGAGAGGAAGGAAGGAAGGAAGGAAGGAAAATTCTTTCTTGCTCCCTGTCAGCTTCTCATAAAGAAACTCAATAGGAAAGCCAGCAGGAAATCAGAAGTTGTTCCTACTCCTACTACTTTTCCCTGCCTGTAATCATTCGGTTTCTCTGGTGAGGAAGTATCTGTGAAATGATAATCAAAGCAAGGCATGGGGTGCCTAGTATAGTCTAATTATAATATAATGGAAGCTTTCAAATCATACGGAGCTTTTTAACTGAGTCTAGTGAGAATGAGATTACAATGCATGCTTCTCATTGCTCTTCGTGCTTATAACTGTTTACATGCAGCTAATGAAAATACAACAGCCAATGTTTGGTTCACATTATTTTGAATTGGTAACCTGTTTTACAAATTCTATTTCAGTACAGGTTTAGCAAAGATTTTCATATTATGGTTATTTTCTAGAACAAGGAAAAAAATAAGAGAGTATCTTCATTGGTATGGAGCTGTAGTTGTTTGTTTTTGTCAATTTGTTTTAAAATCAACAGTCTCAGTTTTACGGAAAAAGCACAATTATTAAAGAATCTTCTCCTTGTTTATCCCTTAAGCTTTAACATGGAAACTGTTCAGGAAAGAGTCAACTATCTTCAATCATTCAATACAAACCATAATCAATATCAAATCAATCTTTAGTACAATCAATCCAATTTTTCTAATAAGGATCATGGAAATTAAAGCACCACAAATCTGGAGGAATAAGGTTAGAAAAAGCTGAGTAAGTAAAACAAATTCTTCTTAGCAATCAGCATAAATATTTATAACCACTTTAATACTTCTGAAAAGAGATGCTGGGTACTGTTTGGGTAATATATGAAATACAGAACATATTCAGGGATGTGCGACTGGAAACATGAGTCCCAAAATATAAACTCTGTTTTAAAAGAATAAAGAACACTAACGCCACACTAAATCATACTTGTGTTTTGTTGTTTTCCACAAATGAAGAAAAGGTTAAATAGCACAGCGCTGTTTCCCGTTTTACACTCACCCCATGTGATGGATAGGAGATCCAGCCCAGCTCTCCTTGAATTGCTTTTGAATCTAGCAGATTAACTGTGAAAAGAAGACAAAATAAAGAGGAATGAATTTAATCTGTGTTCAGTTTTAGTTCTCTGTTGTTTTTTTAAAAAAGGCTTGATTGGTTGGTTTTGAATTAAATTATTCCAAGTGCAGAAAAAGCAGAGCAACAGATGTACCTTCAATTAATTTTCATAAGATTGAAAAATGAAATGTACCAGGTTCTCACACTCCAGCTGCATTTTCTATACCCAGTCTCTCAAAAAGTTGGTTCAATAAGTACAAGTAAATGCCAGTAAGTGATGCAACAAAATTCTGCTTTTTAAAAAAGTTTCACATTTCAAAAATTTAATTCAGCATGCATAACAATTAATGATGACTCCATTATGATATATTCTACTTCTTTTGCTGATATTTTTACTTGCTGCCGTGGTATATTTTTAAGGAAAAAGCATAACTTCAAACGAAGTTTTTAAACATGTATTTCCATTTTGAGATAACCTCAAGCTTTTAACAATCTTTTCATCTCCCAGATACCAAAGACCAGATATGCTATTTGAAAATGTGAGTTGCAAATGGAATTAAATACATTTTGAAGCTCTGAAATTAATGTTGAAAACAAATCCAGTAAAATTTGCCTTTTGTCAATGCGTCCTCCACACAAAGCACTTAAGCTTGTGCTATATTTCATAGTAAACATATTGATCTAAAAGCCTGTGAAATATTCTTATGATTCTACAAAACATCATTATGATAGCTTTCATATTGGCAAAATTATTAAGAATTATTGGGACCTGTATGAAAATGTAGCAATTTAGCATGTAACGATTTAGAATGCTTCTGGCAATTTATAGGTTTCTTTGTTGTGCTTCAGGACTATAACTGTTCATATTACAGCAACTGAACTATCAGAATCCAACTATGCTACTGAATAAAACAAAATTATTTCTGTACAAGGGAAAAGTTTTTATTATATTTTGATTAATGTAAATATAAACTACTAAAATCAATTAAAAGTATTGATTTTTCCTGCAGATAGACATATTTATTTATTATTACATATTAAATAAATATCATTTAATTCACACAGAAAATAAAATACAATATAATAAACCATTCATTATCTTATCCACGTTACAAATATTAAGCACTACAATGTATTTTCCCCCAACAGTGTAAGTCTTGTTTCACTAAAGCAAACTCTATTCAATATATCCAAGAAAATCCAAAATACATTCTATCTGCATAATATCCTGCATGTAACATCAGATGTGCACTGTAGACTTATGGCACTTGATAACTATTTCTACTATTGAGGTTTACAAAAATCTGCATGACTCCTAGATGATAGCATGAAAAAATATTATCATATAGTGATTGTCAAAATTTTGCTAGTCAATTTGGTAACCCTACATTAGTATAATTTATTACAGCTTTTTAAGAAATCCTTTATTGAACTATACCTTATTTATGTGATTTAGAACACCAACTCTAAATAATTCAGATTACTATTACAAACTTTTAAATAAAATATCTAAAACAGGTTTTCTCAATATATATGTATATATATAAAATAGCAGCATATAATTGCAAATATCTTATCCTTTAATAATTTTTAAAGAATAAGTTTATTTGTATGATTTTTTTTCTGTTGGAGGTCTAGAAGATAGAGCTTATATTTGTATCAAGAAAATTAAGGTTGCTGTTCCCATCACCTCCTATAAAATTGAGGTACAACAATGTTAATTGTACAATTAAATTAGTTTCTCCTGATAACCTCAACAGATTCTTCAAAGCAATGTAAGAAGAAATGATTGATAGAAATGGACATAGTGTCACAATACAGTTCATCATTGTATTTAGAATCTGTCCACTTAAACTGTTCAATTAGAAGCAAAGTTTGGGGCAATGAAGGGTTAACTTTAACTTTAAGTGCCTTTTATATAAAAAATGTTTTACAACCAATTTATATGAATTAAGAACAATAAGAAATGGCATGTTATAGAAAGGATAAAGAGTTATTTAATGTGATACAAAGAATCATAAAAGAATAATGGTAAACAATTCACTTTTAGTAAACATACAATTTATTTCTAATACAGAAACTTTTAAGAAGCACCAATTTTTGAATTAATAAAGGACCCTTATTGTTTTTTCCAGGCTGCTCTTGCTTCAGGTGCTGTTCTTAGCTATGTATCTTCATTATCTGAAGTCTCTTCTAAGATTTATACTCTATTTTTTTTTTTTACCTCAAAATGAAGACTTTTTGTTGTTTCAATTTGTTGTTTACAATGACTGGAGGAACAGTTTTCAGGGATCTGTTTGTGCATGGGTCTCTGCAGTCATTTCAACAAAGTGAAATGAAGTGAAGCCTACCACCCCAATACACACATGCGCGCGCACACACAAAGGGACATAATGGAAACAATTGAAGCAATGGTGAACACTCACGCATATCTTTCAAATATTTTGTACAAATATTTTAAACATTTTAAAAAGCACATTTGGCATCTGCATGGAACATTGTACATTGAATGTTTATAAGATTTGAAACTAAGATCTCTCACTTCAAAGCACTCCAAAACTGCTAAAAATGTCTATTTCAAATAATTAAAATTTCTTAGGTAAGATCGTTCATTTTAGAAATCTTAAAAATTAAATTTCTTTCCTCTCACTTAATGCTTATATATCTACATCTACATGTTTTACATTAAGCTGAGGTCTAGTCTCAAGCACAATTATAAATACAACTATCTGTATTTTTGGTTGTGGTTTTTTTATGTATCTAGTGGTAATACAAAATGATAAATGGAAAGTACACCAAGCTTTGCATATGTTGGGAAATGAATGAATTCTTTCCTTAAATGTTCTTTTCTTTCCCAGTAAAAGAAATACTAATTAAATTATGCATACTGGCAATCCTCTGCTGTAAATCAGAGTGACTTTATACTTTCAATGTGAAATATGTAATTCCTTTACCACCACCATGAATAATCAAATGACATTAAGTTGTCAGAGAATACTGACTGACAATCACAGAGAGTGAAAGGAGGGGATATAAAGGAGTCAGGATAATGCAAAAATCCACCATTTCCAGCACCTTCCCATATGCCCAGACATCTGAAATATCAAATTATTTTGTTAATATTATGAGTTCATGAAAAATGTATGATTTTGCCTCCTCACAGAAAATTCTGAAATGCTTTGTCAACTTATGTTTCAACTTTATTCTTGGGATACAAATATATTCCAAAATATACTTTCAACCAATACTGTTGACCATTAGCAACTGCAGACAGAAACAGGTCACAAAAATTTGGAAAAAAGTTCCAGTACAATATTTGTGGCAGGTCTTATTTATGTGAGATGAAATGATAGTAATAAAAATGAAATCTGAAAATGCAGGGGTTGTCTTCTTCAATTAATATTACATTAACACTTTAATAAAACACAATTCATACAGTAATGATCTAACACTATGTGATGTTTACCCTGAATTACTTAATTCTATTTTTGTTGTATCACCTGAAGTATAATTCAAAGGATTTTATAATGTTATTCAATTATCCTATGGCAAGTAAATAACCTAAAAACCATAAACAGAGACTCCTGACTGACTTTCCAATTGTGTAGCAGTTTATAGACGCAAACCCTGCAAATCTACATACCTATTTGATTATTTGGCAGTAAAGCTTGCCAGGCCAATGCGACTTATTTGGAATAAACAGACATTGGAACAGGATGCAAATTGCAAAAGTGAAAATTACCCAATTTCCTTTGCCCTAAGGGAAAAAAATAGGTTTACCCACAGAATAGAACATTAGGGTATTTACAGCCTATTCCACCATACCAACAGACATACCAACTGTCTATTATTAACAGTGTCCTTTTCTAAAAATTCTGCTTCCAGCACATCCACCGCAAACTCAACTGTGATCACTATTTAAGAAAAGCCACTGTTTAAGAGAAGCCACAGCCTCAATACCGGCTGATGTCCTGTTTATAAGCACATATCATTTGAGAACTGGAAATAAGAACAGCATATAACTGAAAACTTGGCTTCACTGTGTATGGCATTTGGTTCCAAAGCACAATGCAAACAGTGGCCTTTTACAGTACTGAGAATTGCTCATCACTACCCAATAAATCTAAAGCCATATCTAAATTGAATTCACAGAAATTATTGTAATGTTCATCCCCCATTACAAGGCAATAGCACATCTACCACCCTTTAATTCAGAGTAGGCCAATTCAAAAACAGAACCTATCATTTCCTGCTATGATTAAATAGAGAACATTTTGATTCTCCGTATCCACTAATTTCATTAATCAGAAATTGGAAGCATCACAATCTTGAACATAATAACAGTTATTTGTGCCATCTGAACTTTGAAAACATTGTTTGTTTAAACCAGGATTAACAAAAATAAACAATGTTAAGGTTGCAGAATCATTAGAGTGTTTATGATTAAAATCAAGACAAAGGGAATGTACAGTTTTAAGAAACTATTTTAAATTTAACTATCATTTAAAATATATACTCTGTACTATATATTTCATGAAAAAGTGAATTCTACAACTACACTCATATAATCTCTTATTCAGTTAGACACAAAGTAAAAATTATAAAGAGTGTAATATTCTTTAAAAACAACAAAGGGTAAGCAACATAATTGAGGGGAAAAACTGAACATTCCTGAGTTTTCTCTTGCAATGCTGCTATTGGTTTGAGGTGGGAGAGAAAAACAGAACATGTGGTGATCTGTTTTGTCCTTGAATAGCTAATACTAACATGCAAATGAAAAAATTATTTACATTAGATAAAATGTATAGATATGTTTCTTCTTTTGATACTTCACAGCATTGAAGGTAGCTATGTGAAGCTTATCAATGATTATTCATCATTATTATTCCTTATTATTAACCAACACTCCAAATGTAAGGACTGTGATCACTATTCTTCCATATCATATTAAATTTAGCTTTTCTATCATCTAAAATGGGAAGTTCAATCAATCAATAACTATGCAGATGTTAAATTGGATCTCATGTAAACTTAAATATTTTTAAGTAGATACTATAATTAAGCTGTGTGCATATATATAACTTTGATTTGTAAGCCTTGCTTGGATTTTTACATTATAATAGATTTGCAGCTTCTTTTGAACTAAAATAGGACAAGATAAAAATCTAAATGAATAAAAGCATAGTTTTAGAGTTTATTCCTGTATAAGTAAATTCCTTATTTATTTTTACATAATACAATTTCAAAAATTGACAATTGCAGAACAAGTTATTAAAATAGTTATAAAAAATAATCACTGAAAACAGAAATTTTACCATCCAAATTTTTCAAATGTCAGAGGAAGTGAAAGTTTTCATTTCTTTCATTATTGTAGTCATTAAATTTCACTTATAAGAAAAATGCTAACACAGAAAAAATCAAAGTTTTCTATGCAAAACAATAACATAAATAAATAAATAAACATGAATGTACTCAAAATTAAAGCATGTAATTCATATTTGGAAAGCACAGAAGCTATCCTGAGGCAGGTTCTAGGTAGTCTTTGCTTGGAGCTAAAACAAAACCAGGACTGTTTACAGGCACATATAATATTTAAAAACTACATGGCCCAGTTTCCATGCGTGGATATGTGCATGCACACACTGCACAATAATGTTAGCATAGTTGAATGTTTGTTTCTTCAAAATAGAATTTCAATTAGAATGCATAATTATAGAATTTCTCTAGCAATTCATTGTAACACCAACTGTGCAGCACAATAACATTCTTCAATTCATTTGATTGTAATTATGAAGAAATTTGTTTTTATTATGCTCGTCTAATTATTTAAAATTGCATCATGCACTCAAATAACTGCAGGTATTATGGTGAATCTTACTGCTTAAAAATTATTTAAAACAACAGATAGATACATCCTATGCATTAGGAAAATAGAACTTTCAAAATTGATTCCTAAGTGTTCAAATCTTGCATGCAACTGACTACACCTGTTCTCTCCTATTCTTTTAATGAATGTTTAAAAGATCTGAAAAATGAAACCATTACTTTAAGGTTGAAAGCAGTGACTCTTTAGTTTCACTGCCAGAAAAAACTTGGGGAAAAAAGTAATCAGTTTTTATGTTCTGAATAGAAACCAGAAGGTGAAGATATGAAAATATGAAAATAAAGAGTCAAACAAAACTGATGAAGAAAAATGATTTTAAGATAGAGGAAAAAAGTAAACTATTTGGCTAGCACTATCACAAATAACTATTTTAAATAATTATGTTAATATGAATTGAAATGTTAAAAAACATGCTAAGATGGGAAAGAGTACAATTGTTGGGGATAATTTATGGGATAATGATGAATGCTGTGCTCAGAAGGATGTTTTTGTTTTGGACAATACTGGTTTTGACCATTTTTGTACCATTAAACCATGGCAGAGATAAGATTTGTATGGCAAGAGAAAAAAACCATGAGTTAAATATAAAGCATTACAATATGCAAAGGAAAAAGGAAGATTGGATTGGATTAACCTGGTGCGAAATTATGTTTTGCAATTTGGTGGCTTGGTTTGGATGAAAGATTGGGTGTTGCTGAGAAATAATTTTGAAATTAAAATGACGTACCCTGAGATTGGGTTGGCATTAATATTTGTGGTACGACAAAGTCATACAAACACAGGCTATACCAAAAATGGTTCTCAGGATAAGAAGCATTTCAGAGATGAGTAATTATAGGCAAAGATATTTAATGTCATGAGATTCTAAAATTTTATTACAGAGAATATAAAATAAAATCAAAAGAATAACTGATCACAGAAGGATGTAGTTGTCAATAGTTTCCATATTTAAAGTTATCAGAAAGATTAAAAGCATAAGTTTTTTCTTGAAAGCCATCACTCTGATAAACAAATAATTCCCTCAACACGGTTCAACTATTTATAAAGTGTGCACTACTGTTACGATGAACATTGCTTCCTAACGTTGTATTTGGGTGAAGTAAAATAAACTAGGATTGTGAAATGTAAATGTATCACTTT